>JACEIK010012129.1:8243-27613 GCA_018107945.1 Datura stramonium | reverse complement strand
CTAATAATGGATACCCCATGTAATTTTTCTAATATTTATATTTATTTTATATGACTCAAATCATTTTAAAACCCAACCATTTGGACCTTTGGCATTTCAGATGTAACCTAACCCAACACAATATTTTAACCTAAAGGCGAAATGCATGAGTCTCACTTTCGAGACTTGTCTCTCACTCTCAAAACGCATAAGTCAATTGGTGCTAGTAGCCTAATAGCTACTTCCAATTATATTTTATTGGTAATGTTTAATATAATGTGCTAAGTTATTGATTGTTGTAGAAATTATACGAAATAACATTGTTGAACGCATTTGTTTCATGTCAAACATTTAGATAATTTTGTTGTTATTTTATTTCTCACTTCCACCGAAAACTATTTTAGAAACACCGAACCAAACTGAACTGAACCGAATTAGTTAGGTTCGGTGTATAGTGCACATATTTTTAAAATTAAAAATTAAAAAATCAAACCAAAATTTGATAAAATCGAATTGAAGAACCGAACACACACCTCTAATTCATATACTAAAAGAAATATCGAGGGGAGTGAGACTTTTGTCAATTTGAGAAGATCAATAATGATGTTAACCCAATCTATGTGATTGGAGATCCCATGAATTATGTTTATATGGGTATAATAAGTCATTAGTTGATCAAGTATGCTTTATGAAATTATGTCCCTCCTATGATGTGTGAATATAGTGTAAAACTGCAAGGCAAAGTGAGGTTGAGTTAAACTCTTAATTCAATTCATATCCTTTATAGGTATATAGCTCTGCAGAATATACTTGATGATTGGACCTATATGAGTGTGGAGTGGGCCGCTCCTACGAAATTTTGATAAATTTTTAGAGCACTCATGAATACTAGGATACATACATGACCTCTTAGCGCAAAAGAGTGATAAGGATAAAGATTATGCGAGTATAATGTGATAGAATAAGACGTTGGACTTATAAAAAAATTCTTGGTTCATAGAAGTTTAATCTATGATCTTCTACAAAACCCTTAGCAAAACCCTTTGTTGTAAATATGACTATCTCTACGAAGTAGATATCATCCCAGACGAAAATAAAGTATTTTCTACCTACTTACCTCTCGTAAATCCTTACTTTGCCTTTGCCAAAAAGACATCCTGTCCATGGTTACAAATTCATTTTTCAGTCCAACATAAACCTAAAGGAGTAAAAACATATGTTTTGCGTTGAAACTCGATCAACACCCTATTCTAGCCACTCAGGAGGAACATTTTGTTACTATGTAGATTCCCGATGATTTTTTCAAATAATGAAAAAATTTACAGATTTATCCATATTCATTTTGGTGGCGTCCAAATTTTCTTGTCATATCATGGAAGGAGAGGCCAACCTGTTGTTGCCCTCCTTTCACTCCTTAGTACCCGATATCAAGAGTACCAACATGCTAATCTGGGTACAACCGAGCTCATCTTAAATGCTGGAATAGTTTTTGTTACATTATTCCCAAATTTCAATATGTCCCTGAGTTATCCTACTTGATGGAGGCCTTGAAGATCCAAGTCCAAATACAAGGAGCTCCACAAGCTAAAGATGATATCCCAACAACTCTTCACTATCAAATAGCTTGGAGAGTGCAAAACCATGCCATGAATCTTTCATTTTCGGGTGGAGACAATGCTCTGCTCTTACATGTAGGAGCCACCAATGGAACTGCTGCATGCACTCAGATACCGAGAAATATACCAAAGGAAGAACTTGTCAAAATTATTCCAAACTCATGGGTTAACTATGAGCATATGAGAGAACCTGTTGAACCTCTTCAATCCTCTGAGCCAATCTTTTTCAAAAAATAAAAATAAAACTGTTGCCATCAGTTCTAACCACTCTTATCATAAAAAACCAAACAGCACAGCCTTTGCTCTTCAAATGTACCAACCTACTTTCATTCCCATATCTGAATATGACTCAGATGCATTCTTTTTGAACCTCCCAGCTATTATGAGTAAACATGATTGGATAAAACAGTTCAATCATGAAGATCGTAGTATTAGTGGTTCAAATGACCTTTTACCAGGCACTTGGGATATTCAATATAATTTTCAAAAATTCCTGGAGAATGAGATTGAATATGACGAGTTTCATGGGAAGAGAGCTAAGCATAGAAAGAACAAGGGAAGATGCTTAGAAAAAGAATTCCGAAAACGATATGAAGATGGGGATCCATCTATTGGTTCCTCTAGCCGCCCGAGAAAATTTGAATTCCTTGTTTCCTACAAACCTCAAGATTGACCAATACTCTAGCCACAAAATCTCCCAAGTCTCAAATCTTTAGGATGAGTCCATCCAACTCCTGTTATACCCCTGAAATTCCCTCACAACAACCTTTTGAAAAAGATGGTGCGAGCCATGTACCAAATATTTCAAAGAAAAATATTGTGTTGCCCACTAGAGAGAAGCCAACAACAACTGACATAGAGGCTACAACCAATTGGCAATCGGTGAATGCGGTTTCCAAAATAAAGTGTTATCCAATATTGGCACTTCTCTCAAGAACGTTGCTCACACACTTGAACAAGATGATGAGAACAGTGGAAAACATTGAGAAAAAAGTGGAGCAGGCATCCTCTCAGCATGTCGGCCTTATTAGAGCCTTGGAATTGCAATTGACCAACATGCAATATGAGATCTGTCTACCAGGCACTTCATTTTTCCACTTCTTTCAACAGCAATAAAAGGAGATGACTGGCATTAGAGAATAAATACAACAACTGAGACATAGACCTTTTGAGCCACAAAAATCCAGAGCCACTTTACAAAATTCTTCTTTTTTCCCATGTCATCATAGACATACTCACCATATAAATTGGACCACTCCGGTACTGCTTTTCCTTTCATTTCACCTGAACCCATGTCTTTTACTCAAAGATCCAAAGATGAGCCTGAATTCGATATTGCAAAATGAATTTGGGAAAGGAAAGACTCTATTGCAGCACAAAAGCAGTCCAAAAGAAAGAAGGAGATTGGAGAAAGTTTCAAAGATCCAGATCCAGAAAACTTGATGATCTCAGATCAAGTTGTGCTGGACTGTTATGACTTGGAACAAGATGATAGCCTAGGATCCAATACTGAAGAGACAACTAATAGTGATCCTACCGAAGAATATTCGGATACAAGTGAGAATCTCTTACTAGACTCCTCTGAGGAAGACAATTCACTTATATTCATGAACTGACCAAGAGAACCAGAAGTTTCCGAAGTAGATGACGATCAGGACGGGATGACAGATGATCCGATTTCCAGAAAGGAGACCAGAACAACCAACACCAAAATTAGTTGGAATTGGATTCCATACTTTCACTCTCGATGATGCCAAAGTTTCAAAATGGCCTCAAAGGATCCAAGACTCCTTTACTCGGATGGTGACAAAAACTTGATAGAACGAGAGAAGTATCTAATCCTATTAGAATTCACGTCATGGTTCTCCGACATCCTTAGAGACTGGTGGAACTCGCTGGGATACATGATAAAAATACTTTTCTCACGTTCGAGGACTTTGCTTTCAACATCAGGAACCTACATGAAGTCTTTTGTGAAGATACTAGCCAAAGACAAGAAAAGTTGTGAAGAGAGTTCTTCGAGATGAAGTGTGTGTCATTTGACAAAAATGTCATTGATATCCACTTCTAGAAGATGGTAAAGATATACTTTGAACTAGGTGGAGATGCTAGTTTGAAGCAAGCCTTTCTCTCGTCCTTACCAAAGATGTTAGCGGGATGAACCACGATGATTGTCGAGGAAAAGTTTAAGTCAATCACAATCCTTCAAGTCGGCTATATCAGGCAAATAATTTTCCTGGCACTGGAAGATATTTACACAAAGAGATCTGTTTTAAAGCAGATTATGCACAATAATCTATCCCTCGATAAAGCCTATAATAATCTGACCTAATTGTTGGGTCTATTTTCTCTTTCCATGCCCCTAGAAGATGAAGAGGGTTCAAGAAATTCAAATGGCCAAAGGCCTTCAAGAGGAAAATCCAAATTCACCAATCGTACCAAATATGTCACGAGAAAAGGTCCAGGCAAGTTCAATAAAAATGGCAGATTCTTTATCTGCAACAAGATTGGACACTTTGCAAAGAAGTGTCCTCAAGCTAGAAGATCTATCCAACTTCTCGCAGAGATAGAAGAGTATGTGGGTATCAAGGACAATGATCTTGACTTAGTACTCTCGCAAGAAGATGAACCATCAAAGGATACTCTTTTCTCAATGGATGTGTATAAAGAACATTGACATGATCATTATCATATCTCTGAAGCTGAGGAAGAAATCAATAAAATCATAAATATTTCTCAAGTCCAACTAAATGTCTATCCATCCAACTGGGACAGACTAATTTAGGTTATTGTCTTTATGGATACTGGAGCAGCATCATCACTGATGAATCCAGCCGTTCTTCCTGATGATCAATGGGTTCCCCATTTCAAGAACTTCAACACTGCATCAAATGGGATCTTGACTACCAAGGTCATCATAAAGCATCCAATCACAATTGAATTCTTCTCAAGGTTAAAAGTTCATGACTAAGCTGTTCGGATCGGATATCCCAAGAAAAGACCTCATTATTGGGTGTGACATCTATATACAACTCAAGGATTGACTCCACACTGGAACTTATGGGATAGCATTCAAGAAGCAATTCAGGCCATACTCAAAAGTGTCAAGCCTATCCCAGATCACTGAGGAAGAACATATCAAGGAGATCGAACAACAGCTGGTGGAATATTCATGTGCATAATCTCACAAGGAATATATGAAAAAGTGCAAAAATACTTGATCACTGAATGATGAGTTTTTCATCAAAATCCCCTTCAAGAAGAATGAAAACATCAACCAACCAAATCAATCCATTCTGGCATGAATTCGGAACACCTTCAACTTGCAAAGAACGAGTGTGCAAAACTCATGGAGTTTGGGCTAATCGAGCCATCTAAATCTCAATGGGTATGTGAAGCTTTCTATGTCAACAAAAGAGCCGAGAAGACAATAGGTAAACTCATATTAGTCATAAACTACCAACCTCTTAGTCATTTCCTCCAAGATGATAGATTCCCTATTTCAAATAGACTCACCTTATTTTCACACTTGGCCAAAGCTATATATATATTTTTTAAGTTTGACCTTAAATCTGGATTTTGGCAATTAGGGATATATCCTAAGGAAAGACCAAAGACAGAATTTTGCACTCCTGATCAATACTTCCAATGGAAAGTTATGCCATTTGGGCTAAAACCCGCACCCTCTTTTTTCGAAAAAGCTATGATAAAAAACTTTCATCCTATCCTCCACACCTCACTAGTGTGCATCGACGATATACTGCTACTCAATAATACTTTGGAGGAACACATCATCTTACTTTGTCATTTTCATGATATAGTAAGGATAAATAGAGTCATGCTCACCGCAAAAAAATGGTTCTTGTGAAGGAAATTGATTTCTTGGGGATGCATTTAAGTAATGGAGCATACAGTCCAAACCCACACATTTATCAAGAACTGCTCAAATTTCAAGACACCAGTTTCACCAAAAAGCAACTCCAACAATTACTAGGTGTGATAAATTATGTTAGAGATTTTACTCCTGAAGTCTCTATATATATTTCTCCACTTATAAAGATGCTCATGAAAAATGCCTATGTCTGGGGAAGGGAGCAAGAAAAAGCAATCCAGAAGATCAAACAAGTGTCTCAACAAGTGAAAAATCTCTACATCCCATCTGAAGGAAAGAAGATATTACAGACTGACGCCATCAATGAATATTAGAGCTCAGTCCTTTTAGAGGAGAAAGATAATCGTAGGAAGATATGCAGATATGCAAGTGGATAGTTCAAAGATGCAGAACAACACTATCATTCTGTCACACCCCAACCCGAGGAAGAGTGACTGGCACCTGGTGCCACTCAGTCCTCTGGTGCAAACGACCCTACCACAGACCTGGTCGGCTGTGTCGTGCCACTCTGTCCTCGAATAGGAAAATACATGAACTTGTGACCCTCAACACCACAAGTAAAACATATAATCGGCTCCCTTCTACACGTCCTGCATGCCTCCTACCACATACTCTGCAAAACGATATTACTGACCCTCTAAACTGTCGTTTTCCTACCTCCACAGGGGTACCATGACTAGGTTCTGTACCTGATACTGCCAGTGTCGGATATCCAAATGGCTCCCCCTGATACTGGGGCTTAGATCCACCCTGTGATCCACTCTAGAAGTCTACAGGCCTCATTCTCTTTTGTTGCTCCCTCTCGGCTGGCTCCCGTTTTAGCCGCTTTAAATTGTCATCTTCCAAACTCTGTGCCAATGCCTGTATACGTGCTATGCTTGTACCCACCTGCATAGCAGCAACCCTTCAATGTTGCACATACTCTGGAAGCAACCTATTTACATACTGATGTATCCTAGCTCGCATGGTACTAACAAAACAAGGAGCATATCAGGACAGTGAATCAAACCGAAGTCTATATTCCTGCACGCTCATATTTCCCCGCTCCAAGCGTAAAAATAGATCCTCCCTATCACATTCCATATTCAAGAAAATTCTTGCTGTGAAAGAATGGAAATAAAAATTTCATTTTTTTTAATTCACACTGAATTCCTAATCGAGATGGATATGAAGGTGTTCCCGAAAATGATCTAAATAAATATAAAAATACTTTCACATCCACAAATTCTCAGATGGGTACAATAGTTCTCACCTTAAAAATTCCAAGTTAGGCACGTGAAAGGAAAAGATATATCCTGGTAGACTTCCTATCCAGACCAGATGAATTTTTAAAAAGGTTTTTGCCAGAGCGAACCAAGAAGAAGAAGGAACTAGTCGAACAGGTCTCTATGAATGCAAACCCACCAGGTTCCAGTTCATCCAAGCTGCCAAGTCATCCACCTGACTTATTCAGTCAATGTGTGGACTCGTTTGATCCATCCATTTTGATAGAACGATGGATTTTCTATGAGCTTCAAGTGTTCAGAAAATATGGAGGATCCATTCTTAAGTTGTATAAAGTCAATGCACATGACCTGTTTTTTCATGTGTTCATACCACTTGCTGATGATTTTCCACAAGAGCTCTAATTGGTTTTTATAGCACTTTTTGTCACCAATATTATATCCTTATAGAGTTCAAGTGCAATGTATTTTCGGGATTTTGACAAGATTGAACCTACTCTAAAAATATTCATACTGTGGCTCCGGCCACGAAAATATTAGATTCAATATTTTAAAATTTTATATGATGCAAAGGTGTTCATGCTACGTCGGTCAATAAAGATAATTGACAGAAAAATTCCTGTTGAGCTGGAACTCTCATTTTGTTGGAAATTTCCTGTCTCTATTTTGTCCTTGGAAGACGAATATTATAAAGCACAAAGGTTTATCTTCTATCAAAATAAGTGCATTCTAAAAGAAGTATGACCGAAGGAATAGGTGCCATAGAACCACATTGATAAGCAACTTCACTAGGAAAAAGTACGACAAGCGGCGAAGGAATATCAAGCACCCTACGACATCACCAGAGATGAGATTACTCAAGCCAGCACAAGGATAAGATTAAATGTTTCATCAAAACACTGTCAAAATATGGAGCATGCCATGACAGGGATATCCAGCAAAAAAGTTACTTCACAAGATCATTAAAGAGGAGCTCAGATAGACTGTTGTGCGACGCACAGTTCACAGCGGAGGAACTATTCCGTGATACGACCCTTGGTGCGCAGTAACTGCTCCTCACGCAGAGCTTGGTGGGGAGCTGAGGTAGTTTTTTTCTTCCTCTGAAGTTTCACTAAGGGTGCAACGTGGAACTCATTTCTTAGGCATGGCTCTATGATGCCAACCTCCATTTTGCTGTGAAACTTGTTTCTTTTGAGTCCTGGATAGTCAATGCTTGTTTCTCCTAGTCAAGTGGGTTAAATCTTTATATTTTTCAACTTGCAAACGTCTAGTCATATGTGTTAGCTCCTTATCATGAATAACACATAAAATCAAGGAAACAAATGACTTTTGTTCTCAAAAGATAGCTAAATATTGACAAAATACAATAATTGGATGCATAAATACAACGTAGGATCACTATCCACACTTAAACTATTGTTCATCCTAAAATAATCTACTACTCCCAAACTATTATTTCAACCCCAAAATTTACTTCATGAATAGGTCTACTTACACTCAAGTCCATTATACACTTTAACCATACCTCACAATTCACTCAATATGTATACAAAATCATCATTTAAAGGTCATTTGGGTGAAACCACCTAGCCTCTAGAACTAACTCAAAAAAATAGATTGGGCCAACATGAACATGTATAATCTAGAAATCAAAGATACATCAAAATCTTACCATTATGTTCCTTCACTATTTAGAGAGATTCCCCTCACTCACATCATGCATCATATAGTCAATTCAGGGGGTAGAAATATGAAAATATCACTCACTGTCACAAAGAACTTCTCATGCATGCAATTAACAAACTGTAAGCTTTCCCTTTATGTAAATACTCCACTAATATACTATCATGATCTGAACTTAAGCTTGCCCTTAGTGTAAATACTCCACTAATATACTGTCATGATCTGAACTTACACTCTAAATGCGACACAGTACTTAGGATCACAAGTGACCCCAAGCAAACCCATGGCATAGCATAACTCTTTTAAGACTGAACTACTGTAAAAGACTATTAAGCGGAAGTTGCTTAAAAACAATAACCAAATACTACATAAATAAAAAACATCTAATAAATTACTGATTTGTTCAAACATTAAAGCTCAAGCTGAAACTACCATGTTCTGCCTGAAAGCCTTCTAAAAGAAACTGATGAGTTGCTGGGACAAACCCCTAGCTAACTCTAAGGCCTGAAACTAAAACTAAAAATGACAAATGTTGAAGATGAAAACTCTGGTCCTTGGAAGATGAGGACTCACCAATGGAACTCTATTGCAATAAGCCTGAAAGAGAAGCTAACCCCACTACTGAGTTTGAGAGCCTGAGCCTATATTATAAAATGATATATATCAAGAAATATGCGGTCAGTACTTTGAATATACTGAGTAGGTGAGATATGCAACTGGAATATATAGAACATGTTGATAGTCTAAAAAGTTGTACTAAAATGCATAACTGAACTGAAGTACCACGACCCTTACCAAGATACATAAATTTTTCTATGTAATAGTAGTCTGAAAAATGCGTATTAAAAGTACCAGTAAAACTGATGTAAGGGTCATGTACATGTACTAAAAACTGAGTCTATAACTATGATTGAGACTGTAACTATACTGAATGATGGGAGAGTCTATTAACCGGCATATAACCACAGGAGCTAACCGCAGAGTTTGATGGATATGCCACATCAATAGGACCCAATATACCTCGTCAGGGTATAAAGGCATGGCTGATGTGATCACTAAAACTAATGCTCATTCAGGCTAATAACCTACGGTAACACATAGTTCTGGGTCCTGGGTGCGCTGAACCCTGGACCATCTCGGTGCTAAGAACTACCTCAATTGATAAGTTTATTGATAATTTATAGATAGCTTGAAAGTATTGTTCTTAAAGCTAAGTTAGAAACTTTATCTGATAGTATCCTGAAGCCTAAAGAAATTGAAAATACTAATTATGTTGTCAACATTTGTATACTGAAATCATGATAAAATCATAAAGACTGAAAAATAAATTCATTCTAACTCAAAGCCATATAGAAGAAAAATACATGTTTATATAACTAAACTTGAATCATGTTGAAATCTGTTGTAAAAGTATCATTTATAACTGAATTTGTAAAATCATGAATATCACATACTAGAAATCACAGGAGACTGGAGAACATTGAAGTAATAAGGGAATTCATAACTGAAAACAAACCCTAATACATAATTTCTGGGGAACTTGACCGAAAGCTAGGGTTCATTAGATATTTTAGGCACAAGGGAGAAAGGATACCCTTGGTGAAATCCCACATACCTATAGAAGAATCCTCTAAGGAGACTCTTGGAAATCTGGAGAAGAAGCAGAACCCTAACTCTTTCCCTGAGAAGCCTTGTATGAGTTTCTATGTATAGTTCTTGTAAGTTTGGGAGAGAATGGGAGGAGAACATCGATTAATTACTTAATTCCCCTCTAACTGTACCCCAAATGACGTAGTTTAGGACTTTAGAGCGTACGATTTTACAAAAATGCCCCTGGGTAACCGTTTCATAATCTGACTGTCCAGATCAACGGGCCTCACAACGAGTCATTGGTTGTGACCACGACTTGTTGGTGCCAGTCATTGTTTCCAGATTGAAAATTTCCCTTCATTGGAATTCTCAATATTGATGATATGATGACTCATTTTTGGGTACAATTGATCATTGTTTCTAATCGTTTTCGCTAGGGAAAGTTTGAACAGTTTCTGGACTCCTCCCAACGGATGGAAGAACGACCCATTAGCTGAAACAACAAGTCGTTGTTTCCACCCGTCATCATTGGAAGGATTTCTAACCCTTTTTGTATTTCCTCTAACGGCTCCCTAGGATAAGTCATTATATCAAACAATGACTCTTCGTCTTGCTTATTGTTTGGGAGAAGATTTTTTATCACATTTAGGACTTGACAGAACAGGCAACACAACAACTCGTTACCACTAATGACAACTCATTGAATTTGAGTGAAGAACCTACTGGACAACTAACAATAGACTTAATGGGTCATTGTCTCTGACGAGTCGTTCTGAGAAAAATTTTCTTTTCTTTTTTGGTTTTCCATTCCACGTCTGGAGTTTGGTCTAAGGAACTTTTGGGGTGTTATAATATCTCCCCCTCAGGAACATTCATCCTCAAATGAAGGCTAAGTAAGTTGCAAGACGGGGAAAGAGCTGCAATCCTGAACTGAAGATTATAAACTGATTACTGAATGAGTAACTGACTCCAAACTGAGATAGACATACTTACTGAATTCACGCAACTAGGGTGCACATTGAAAACATGAATAGAGCTAATGAGTATGGAACTGAATAGAGCACTGAGGAGGAATTTAGTATCTGATGCTAGGTGAGGGTATCTAGCCATCATATCTGCTTCTACTTCCCATGTAGCTCCCTTAACTAGCTAGTTCCTCTATAAATGTTTTACTGAAGCTACCTACTTGTTCCTTATCTTATGAACCTAAAAGTCCAGAATCTAAACTGGAACCTCTTCATAAGAGAGACTATCCGTTACACCAATGCTCTCCAAAGGCACTACTGGGTCGAATCACCGATGCATTTCTTCAACTAGGACACATGGAAGACTCGGTGCACCGATGCTAACTCTGCAAGCAAATCTAGCTCATAAGCCACATTGCTCATGCATCTCAGGATTATGTAAGGACCAACATATCTAGGACTAAGCTTTACTTTCTTCTCAAACCTCATCACCCCTTTTATAGGTGAAATTTTCAAATATAGCCAATCATCCATAGCAAACTCTAGCTCCCTTCTCCTTATATCTACATATGATTTGTATCAGCTTTAAGTTGTTTTCAGTTGTACCTTGATAAGCTAAACCTTTTGCATGGCCTCATGTATCGAATTAGGTTGCATGGCTTCACCAACCTTAAACCACCCTATAAGAGATCTGCACCTCCTACTATATAATTCCTTGAACGGGGCCATCTGAATACTGGAGTGGTACCTATTGTTGTATGCAAACTCGATGAGAGGTAGGTGATCATCCCAACTACCCTTGAAACCAATCATGCAAGCCCTCAACATATCCTCCAAAGTATGAATAGTCTGCTCAGCCTGGCCATCTGTCTGTGGGTGAAAAGCTATCCTGAGTTTGACCTGAGTATCAAGTCCTTTCTAAAATGACTTCCAGATGTGGGAGGTGAATTGAGTACCCCTATCTAAAATGATGGACATGGGAACTTCATGCATTCTGACTAACTCCCATACATATAGTCTAGAATAATCTTCTATCGAATCTATGGTCTTAACTGGTAGGAAATGTGCTGACTTAGTCATCCGGTCTACAACCACCCAAATTGAGTCATAATGTCGGCGCGTATGAGGTAGAAATGTAATGAAATCCATGTTCACCTCTTCCCACTTCCAAGTAGAAATGTTGATATCCTGAATCATACCCCCAGGTCTCTTATGTTCAACCTTGACCTGCTGGCAATTTGGACACTTAGCCACAAATATTGCAATGTCCTTCTTTATGCCATTCTACCAGTAGACTTCTCGTAGATCATGATACATCTTGGTGGTACCTGGGTGGATAGAGTACCTGGTGTTATGAGCTTCCTTTAGTATTCATTGCCTCAAATCACCTATATTAAGAACACAAAATCTGCCCTAGTAACATAGCACACCATCTCCCTCTTTGGAGAATACTTCCACCTCTTTCTTTAGGACTGCTTCCTTCAAATTGAGTAGAATCGGGTCTTCATCCTACTTTGACTTAACCTCCACCACCGGGGAAGATTCTGACCCGTTCTAGACTATAACTCATCCTTCTACTGAATCAACCAACTGGACCCCTAACCGAGCCAGTCTGTGAATATCCTTTGCCAACTCCTTTTTATCCTCCTCTACATGAGAAACACTCCCCATAGACATTCTACTGAGGGCATGAGCCACTATATTGGCCTTGCTTGGGTGATACAACACACTCATATCGTAGTATTTTAATAGCTCCAACCACCTTCTCTGATGCAGATTCAGGTCCTTCTGACTAAACACATACTGTAGGCTCTTGTGGTCAGTAAAAACATCCACATGAACCCCCATAAAGGTAGTGCCTCCAAATCTTCAAGAAAAATACTACCGCTACTAGCTCAAGATCGTGAGTCGGATAGTTCTTCTCATGAACCTTGAGTTGTCTGGAAGCATAAGCTATCACCTTATCATGCTGCATCAAAACACAACCAAGGCCAACTCTGGAGGCATTGCAATAGATCACGAACTTGTCCGAACCTTCTAGCAGATTCAATCCTGGGGCTGTAGTGAGTCGAGTCTTCAACTCCTAAAAACTCTTCTCACATGCATCAGACCACTAAAACTTCACTTTCTTTTGAGTTAGTCTAGTCAAAGGAGAGGCAATGGAGGTGAACCCTTCTATGAATCGTTTGTAATAACTGTCTAGGCCCAAGAAACTCCTAATGTCTAATAGAGAGGTGGGTCTTGGCCAGTCCTTGATTGCCGCTATTCTTTGAGGATCCACCTGAATACCCTTATTGGAGACCATATGACCAAAGAATGTCACTGATTTTAGCCAAAATTCACACTTGTTAAATTTAGCGAACAACTGGAAGTCTCTGAGAGTCTGCAAAACTATTCTCAGATGGTCTTCATGCTCCTCCTCTATTCTGGAGTAAACCAGAATATCATCTATAAAGAAAATAATGAACATGTCCAGGTATGGCTTGAATACCCTGTTCATCAAATCCATAAAATATGAAGGAGCATTGGTTAGTCCAAAAGACATAACTACGAATTCTTTATGAACTTACCAAGTTCTGAAGGCTATTTTCGAAATGTCATATTCTCTGACCCAGAGCTGATAGTATCCTGATCCGAGATCTACCTTGGAAAAACAACTAGCTCCATGAAGTTGGTCAAACAAGTCATTCAATCCTGGGTAGAGGATACCTATTCTTGAGTATGACCTTGTTCAATTGACAGTAGTCGATGCAAATTCTAATTTTACCGTCTTTCTTTCGCATAAATAGGACTGGGGGCCCCCATGGAGAGAAGTTAGGTCTAATGAAGCCCTTATCTAGAAGGTCTTTCATTTTTTCCTTTAACTCTTTAAGCTCGGCTGGAGCCATTCTATAAGGAGGTTTCCCGCTCGGGAAGGGCTCTGGGAAGATATTTGATAAACACATAGGAGAACTCATTTACAATAGGAATTGACTGAAGTGTCGAGGTCTCAGAACTAGAATCATTAACCCTAACTAGGTGATAGATATACCCATTGGAGACCATTTTCCTAGCCTTAAGGTACGAGATGAATAGACCCTTAGGCGCTGAAGTACTACCCTTCCACTCTAGGATTGGTTCGTTAGAAAACTAAAATCTAACAACTCTAGTTCTACAGTCAACTGAGGCATAGCAAGAATATAACTAGTCCATGCCAAGGATGAGGTCAAAATCAACCATATCTAACTCTACTAGATCAACTATGGTGACTTTCTGTAATACTGTGACCGGACAATTCATGTACACTTGACTGGCTTATGATACACCAACCGGAGTAGATACTGAAAACGTCTTTGAGAAAATTTCTTGACTAATATCAAACTGGACGGTAATGTAAGGAGTCACAAAAGAAAGTGGTCCTGACATGAGGATAGGGCATAGAAGTGGTTTTGGCACTGACCGCAACCTATACCTGAGGTAGTACCCTATTGAGCTGAGCGACCTAGTGGAGCTGCTGATGTAGTGGATTGGGCCTTCCCCCATCCTGTTGATGGGAAATCGGTCAACTTGTGACCCAGATTTCCATAACCAAAACAACCCTTCTTTCCTAGACGGCATTCACCCGGAGGGTTCTTACCACACATAAGACAAACTGGAAAAGTGCGGTTGCTGGAGATATGGCTGGGAGCCTGATGCTCCATCCCTCCGATCTTTACGAGGCCTAGAAGAAGGAGAACTGGCTAACGAGGGTGCTAGAGGTCTCTATTGCTGCTGTGGGCAGCTACCACCGCTCAATCTCTGCTGCGGATACTCAAATTGATCTGTCTGTGACCATTTACTCTCCCTCTCTATCTCCTTTAGTTTCTCCACCTCTATCTTCTATGTATGAATAATGAGCCTAGAGATGTCCATCTCATTGATAAGCATGGTAGTCCTGCACTCCTTGACTACCAAGTTTGAGACTCCATTCACGAACTTAAGCATGCGAACCCTCGGCTTAGCAACCATTTTCGGAGCATACCTTGATAGTTGAGTGAACTTTAAAGCATACTCCTGCACTACCTTGTCATTCTGCTTCAAATTCATAAACTCAGTGGCCTTAGCTTCCCTTAACTCCCGAGGAAAGAATCTGTCTAGGAACGCGTCACAAACTCATCCCACTCCACCATACCTACATTATTCCTCCTTCCTTCTTTTCACTGCTTATACCATATCTAAGCCACCCATTCAACTGATAAGCAGCTAAATCTACACTTTCGACAGAGGTAACACCCATGATTTGGGTGATCTTCTGAACCTCGTCCATGAACTCCTGCGGGTCCTCATCTACCTTTGACCCATGAAATGCTGGGTGATTCATCCAAGTAAAATCCCAGACTCTGGCAGCAGTTGCAGATCCATTGGGTTTCGCAGGTATGATGAACTGCTGGTTAACCTGGTTTGTTATTGCCTGAGCCAGAATTTGAATAGCAACCCTGAACTCCGCATGAGACACCTGATGATCCTGAAGGGCTGCTGGGGCTAGTGGGGTTGGCTAGTTAGCATTACTATTCCTCCTTCTATCCTCTTTTAGGAGGCATTGTCAACTGAAAAAAAGATAGAGCACGTGTTAGGAGGACATTTAAGAGATTAAAACTCTATGCACGACAAGAATCATGAAGAAAGGGAATTTTCCTAAAACTCTTTGTAGCCTTTCCCTAAAAAGTGTGGCACGCTGCACACCCCATGAAAAGGACTCTACTTGACTCGCTTTCAAACATCCTAGGATACTCTAAACCTAATGCTCTGATACCAAGTTTTTCACGATCCGAGTTTACATCCTGGACGAGACACAGTACTTAGGATCACAAGTGACCTCAAGCAAACCTATGGCTTAGCATAACTCTATTAAGACTGAACTACTATACAAGACTATTAAGCGAAACCTATTTAAAAATAATAACCAAATACTAAATAAATAAAGAACATCTGATAAATTATTGATATTTTCTTAAACATTGAAACTCAAGTTGAAAATAACATGTTCTATCTGAAATCCTTCTAAAAGAATCTGATGAGTTGTTGGGAAAAACCCCCAGCTAACTCTAAGGTTTGAAACTAAAACTGAAAATGAAAAATGCTGAAAATGAAAACTCCAATCCTCGAAAGATGAGGACTCACCAATGGAACTCTGTTGCAATAAGCCTGAAAGAGATGTTAACCCCCGCTGCTGAGTCTGAGAGCCTGAGCCTATATTATAAAATGATATAGCACAGAAATATGCGGTCAGTACTTTGAATGTACTGATTATATGATCTTGGGCATAATTACGTGTCCAAGTGCTATTTTACAACTTAATTTAGTCAAGTTTGTCAATTTAATTAATTACATTCTCATGTGATTTTAAATAATTTTGTGCATAAACTAACCAATGTGATTAGCTCTTTGTTTTGTAGGTGAAAATGCTAGGAGGGGATTAAATTGATGATGCGCGAACAAGATGAAGCGTTGGTATGAGTTGGAGGAAGATTGCATGAAATGTGCATGAAAATAGCAATGTCGCACTGCCCAGCATGCCACGCCGGCAGACCTGTATCACCAGCATCGTGTCACGATTGTACGGGCTGCGCACTAAGCGTCGTGCCACGCCCTTGTTGTGCGCACGCGATGAGTGTTAGTACAGTGGCCCTGCGTGATGGCAACATGCCACGACAGGCACAAGGCGCAACCAGCAGCGTGCCACGCCGGGCGATGCGTAGGGGCCTCACACAAGACCTACCAAGAGGACACTATCCAATGGGCATACGCGACAACCCCGTGCCACGGAGCTGCTGCTGCGCGATGGGCAGCGTGGCACGGAGGCAGTCCATGGCCGGCCAAAAATTGTATTTTCTCCTTTAGTGTAAATAGGACACTTATCTCCTAAAATCATTTTATCACGAAATATTTTGAGAACAACGGAGAGGAGCGAAGGGAGAAAGGAAGAACTCTACCTAGGGGTTCATTATTTTTCATTCTCTTTTAATTATTCTTGTAAGTACCTTACTTTAATCATGTCTTTAAGTATTTGTACGAACATGAATGTCTAAAACCCTTCCTCTAAAGTTGAGGCCACAAGATATGATTGTAATTGCATGAATTCTTCTTTGGTTTGAGTTGTTTGTTGTTGTATTATCTTACATTCTTCATTATTGTTGTTTTTATGCTTGATCACCATGAAAACAAACTCGTTAAGCTTAGGTAAAAGCTCGAAAAAGTAATCCTAGGCTAGAATACAAGAATGTAGGGAGAAAGTTCTTATCTTTACGATAGTATTAGCGATTAGGATAGAAATTATACCTAATTTTCCTTGCTTGGTTACTAAAACGGGATGAGCTAGACACCGACTTAGAATTGTGACATCACCGCTCATACAAGTAGTTGTGAAGCTAAGTTAGGTTAAATGATTAGAGGTACAAAAGTCCATAATCAAGGGCACAAACTCCATAAACCACATCCACGTAGTTAAATTTCTCACGAATTAGGATGTCACATCCCCGCTCAACGATGTAGGTGTGAGACTAGTTTGTTGTGTTTAGAGGCTCGAAAGACCATGAACACCGTATTTTAACTATGTGAGACAACAACTGGAGTTTTCGTACTCGAACCATTGTGAATTATAGCATTGCATGATTATCAGGTCTTAACTCTAGTTGCCTCTTGTATTGTTTCTCGATTGTTTTGTGATCACCCCAAGATTTAATTAGAATTTTCTAAAATTTCTACAATCAACACTTGTGAAGGTTAAATTAGCACTTGAACTTGATAATTTGCTGAATTAGTCCAGTCCCTGTGGGTTCGACATCCAACTCTTAAGTAGGGCCACTGTATTACTTGTACGATCGCGTACACTTGCGTGTGCGCTGGGACGCAACAGTATATGAGATATGAAACTAGAATATATAAAACATACTGATAGTCTGAAAAGTTGTACTAAAATGAAAAACTAAATGAAGTACCATGACCCTCACTAAGATACATAAATATTTCTACGAAATAGTAGTCTGAAAAATACATATTAAAAGTACCAGTAAAACTGATTTAAGGGTCATATACATATACTAAAAACTGAGTCTGTAACTGTGACTGAGACTGTAACTGTACTGAATAATGGGAGAGTCTATTGATGTGCCGTGATTTTACGTCACTTTCGACGCTTAAAACCAAGAAACTATGCACATTCCAGGTATGTTTATATGGGTATAAGGTATTTTATGCTTAATATGCAGGAAAACAGGTCTGGAAGTGATTTTGGTCGAATTAATACTGAAAACAACTGAAAGGTGACTGCTAGACACTTAATGAGTCGTTGGCAGGAGGCATGACCCGTCACATCAGGCGTGGGAAAAAAGATGATGTTTTGAAGAAGTAAAACAGTGCACTTGAAGAGTTAGAGGAACGACTCGTTACACCTGGTAATGAGTCGTGACGTCAACCGTTAGACTTTGAAGAGAAAAGTTCAACCAAGTGTCCAGTGAAGTTGACAACAGACATCACGAGTCGTCACCTGAAGGAACGACTCATTGGCAAGCTACTGAAACTATCCGTGAAGTGCACTGGACTTTCTGAGGAATTAGACCACGAGGGACCTAATGACCCATTGCCAAGACTGGGTACGTTGCTGAGGACGACTGATTTAAGCAAGGAACGACTCGTCAGAAGGCCTAACGATCCGTCACCTAGTCCGTTTCCACTGCCAACCTGGTTTCCAGATTTATTTAGGAAAAGGATTTCTTGGTATTATAAATACCCAATTTTATGTTTATTTTGAGAGACCATTCTGAGAGGATTTTCTAGGAGGATTTTAGACGATTTTGAGAGAGAATCTTGAATGATATTGTGAGTATATTCTTGAGAGAATTTTCATACAATTGTTCTTGATTAAGGACACGAAAGCAACATTGGAATTTTATTCAATCTACTTGGTTTTTATTCTACAATAATTTATAAGTTGCAATTATGATTTCTTCTATATTTTGTGATTGCAATGATACAAACATGAGTAGCTAAACCCATAAACTAGGTTCGTGGGAACCAAGATGAATTAACACACATAGGTAAAAGTACCTAGTGATTCTTGAACGGAGTTTTATGCATGTATTATTTTCCCCTTCGTTTTGATTGATTCTTGACGGTTGCAAACGTTAGGACTTGCCTTATTCTTACTTACCGGATCAAGGGGGTAAAGAATGGGAAAAGGGATTAACAACGGAGATTTGAGGCTACCAACCCTCATCTAATAGCTTGAACTTGTACGGGGATAGCTAATCCGATATTAAGGGTAAGGGTCAACTAATGTACACCCGTATACAGACCAAGTTGCATGGTGAAAATCATCTAGATAGGGGGCCAACCATTTAGCTGAACTTAACTTACCAATATTGCATGTTAAACACCGGAATAGATCACTAGTGTATAAGCCTTT
>JACEIK010012126.1:19050-32205 GCA_018107945.1 Datura stramonium | reverse complement strand
ATATAACGGACATACAACGATATATCTTACGTGATCCCAACTATCACACTAAAGTGGGTAGAGCTGTCCAAAGCCTTGCCAGGGCTAAGGACGATACCATGATTTCGATAGCAAGCTCAAGGCCCAATTGGGGCAGGGGATAGATCACAAGGGAGGTCCCAAAGTATATATGTGATATGTATAAACCCACGTTAGCGCGTAGTTCTGAGGCATAGGGTGATCGACCCTTAGCCTACTCGATGCTAGACACTACTCCCAAAAACAGGCATATGCTCTCCGTCGTTTTCAATGAAGCTTACCATCATTTATTGACGAATCTCGCTAATCAAGTACATATCAAATCTTAAATAATATATGAGGAGCTTTTGCTCAAGCCATACCACAAGCTAAACATATATGGGAGTCTTAACTCCCAAACCATATGGTAAGCTTAATTCGGGAAATTATAAATCTTACTTGAACATATGGGCATTTCCCAATACTTTAACATGCTTGAAAATACTTAATTCACTTGAAAACATGATCATAAACATGGGTAACTTGAAAACATGCTCTTTCTCAATAATATCGCATCATACTTGAACATTCATCATAAAACTCAACTTTCATGAACTTCTCATAAATGGACATTTTAATTTTTAAAGCTTGAAAACATGATTATAATTGAAAACAATATAAAACTTGTCCATGAATCATAATTCAATAATAGAAATATATTTAGGTTATACCCATGTAGAAAATTAGGAATTTCATGCATTGTGTTAAAACCCCATAGAATCAACTTATGAATTTTTCATGATTTAGAGAGAGATTGGGCATGGGTGTGAGCGAATTCACCCATTCATAACCCTACATACCTGAGGAAGAACTGATTTTACCACTCCTTGATTGGCAAATGAAAGATTGAAGAAAAGCTTGAAGAAAGCCTAACTTGATTACCCTCTAAACCCTTTAATTTGCATGCATGGATGTGAATGAGGTAGAATGGCTTTACCCTTCAGAAAACACTTCATTTCGAGCCTAAAATGATGTAGTTTAGGACCCTTTGGCTTAGTAATGACGAAAATACCCTTATTGAATTTTCTGGAAAAACTAAACTGTCAGTGATAACGGACGTCAGAACGATTCGTTGTTAGATCCCATTATCCATTATTACCACTTGTTACTACTCCCTGAGTTCAGGTCTCTGATCCCTCACTACGACTAGACAGGACGGGTCATTGCCAGCTGAAATGACTCATTGCTGCCAGTTGTCGTCACCACTGCCACTAATCAGGAAATTCTCCCATGGCTCCTGAAAATGGCCTGTTTTTACCTGCAACAGGTTGTTTTACGACCCGTCACTTCCTCCTTGACCTAGGTGCAGTGTTACTACGACCAAAACCAATGACTCGTTACATAAAACCATGGGTCATTTCTTGACCCGTTACTCCCAACTCCGAATCTGTAGTACCTCACCACGGACAAATCCAACAGATTGTTGGTGGCACTATTGATCCGTATCACTACCCGTTCTGCGAATACTTTCCATATTTCTGCCGCTTTTTATTTTTAAATCTTAGGTATAGTCTTGGGCACTTCTGGGGTATTACAATATCTCCCCCTTGGAAACATTCATCCTTGAATCTGGGAAAACTTACAGAAAATGGAGAAATGCAATCATCATACTCATTTACTGATCATACAAGATGAAAAATGATGAAATGACTAACTTCGATTAAAACTATGCGGTTGAACTAAATTCATGAATCATACATACATCCATATACATGAAAGAAACTGGGGCACATGAACTGAACATAAAACTGAATAGAATTTTTAGGGCAAAAACTGAGACCTCAAGCTGGAACTGAGCAGGTAAAGAATAAATGTGGGTATCTAGCCATCTTGTCTGGCTCAGCTTCCCACGTAACTCCCTTAACATGTTGATTTCTCCACAATACCATGACTGAAGCTACTTCCTTGTTTATTAGCCTTCGAACCTGACGATCCAGTATTTCCACCAGAACCTCCTCATAATTAAGTTGTCTTTCACACTGAAGTGTCCACTAGGACGAGTGGAGCTGGATCACCCAAACACATCTTTAAGAGCGTTTCATGAAAAACAAGATGCACGAAAGCTAATTCTGAGGGCAACTCCGGTTCATATGCCACATTGCCAACCCGTCTCACAATCTGATATGGGCCAACATAAAGAGGAATGAGTTATTCTTTCTTTCCAAACTTTATCACTCCCTTCATGGGAGATACCTTTAGGAACACCCAATCTTCAACTTCGAACTCAAGTTCCGTCGTTCTCACATTGGCATAAGACTTTTGGCGACTTTTAGCTATTTTTAACCTGTCCCGTATCAACTGAACTTTCTCCATGGCCTCATGGACTGAATTTGGCCCTATCATTGTGGCTTCACCGACCTCAATCCAACAAATAGGTGATCTACATTTCAGCCCCTAGAGAGCCTCAAATGGAGCCATCTTAATACTGCAATGGTAGTTGTTATTGTATGCAAACTCAATAAAAGGCAAATGGCCATCCCAACTACTCTTGAAGTCAATCACAAATGATCTCAACATGTCTTCGAGAGTCTGAATTGTCCACTCCACTTGACCATCCATTTGCAGGTGAACTGCTGTATTGAGCTTAACCTGAGTACCAAGTCCTTTTTGGAATGATTTCCAAAACTGAGAGGTAAACTTAGTACCTCTGTCTGATATGATTGACAATGGCACTCCATGCAATCGAACTAGCTCTCGGATGTAAAGTTTTTCATAAACTCCTGTTGAGTTAGTGGTCTTGACCGGTAGAAAATGTGCGGCTTTGGTCAACCTATCTACAACAACCCATATGGATTCATATTGCCGATGAGTGCGAGGCAACCCTATGATGAAGTCTATATTGGTTTCATCCCACTTCAAAGTAGGAATAATGATATATTAAAGCACACTTCCCTGTCTATGGTTCTAAACCTTCAGTTGCTGATAGTTTGGGCACTTAGCTACAAATTTTGCGATGTCTTTCTTCATGCCATTCTACCAATAGACTTCCCGTAAGTCACGGTACATCTTGGTGGCACCTGGATGGATTGAATATCTAGAACCATTAGCCTCATGAAACATCCAATTTCTCAAATCATTAACATTCGGAACATACAAGCGACCCTGGTGCCGAAGCACACCATCTCCCTCATTGGAGAAGACCTCTAACTTCTGATTCTAAACGGCTTTATTTAACTTTACCAAAATAGGATCCTTGTCTTGTCTAGAATTTAGATCAGTCACCAAGGATAATTTTGATCTGTTCTGAACAATAACACCTCCATCGGTCGAGTAAATCAAAAGAATTTCAAACCTTGCAAGCCGATGAACATCCTTCACCATCTCCTTTCTCCCCTCATCCACATGGGACACACTCTCCATATACAGTCTACTAAGTGTATCTTCTCCTACATTAGCCTTGCCCGGATATTAAAGGACACTAATGTCATAATCCTTAAGTAGCTCCAACCACCTCCTTTGTTGTAGATTTAGATCCTTCTAGGTAAACACATATTGTAGACTCTTATGGTCTAAACACATCTACATGTAGATCATACAAATAGTGTCTTCATATCTTCAAGGAGAATACCACCGCTGAAGATCATGGGTCGGGTAATTCTTCTCATGAACTTTCAGCTGTCTAGAAGCGTATGCTATCACTTTACCATGCTGCATCAATACACAACCAAGGCCAACTCTAGAAGCATCGCAACACACCACAAACTCATCGACACCCTCCGGTAGAGTTAACACCGGTGTTGAGGTAAGTTGAGTCTTCAACTCCTAAAAGTTCCTGTCACATGCATCCGACCATGGGAATTTCACTTTCTTTTGTGTCAATTTGTTCAATGGCGTTGTAATAGATGAAAAACCCTTAAAAAATCTCCGATAGTACCCGACTAAATCCATGAAACACCTGATGTCTGAAGGATTCACCGATCTAGGAAATTTCTTCACTATTTCTATCGTTTGAGAGTCCACGTGAACACCCTCACTAGAAACCATATGGCCCAAAAATGCCACTGAGGTCAACCAAAACTCATATTTACTTAATTTAGCATATAATTAGCGATCCTTGAGAGTCTGTAGCACCACCCTCAAATAAGCATCATGCTCCTCCTCTCTCAGATAGTATATCAAGATGTCATCAATAAACAAAATCAAGAACATATCCAAGTATGTCTTGAACACCCTGTTCATCTAATCCATAATGGTTGCAGGATTATTTTTTAGTCAAAAATATATAACTACAAACTCATAATGACCATACCGCATCCTGAAGGTGTTTTAGGGATGTCACTCTCCCGAACCTTGAGCTGATGGTATCTGGATCAGAGGTCTATCTTCGAAAAGAACTTGGCACCCTGAAGATGGTAAAAAAAATCATTAATCCTAGGTAGAGGATACCTGTTCTTGATGTTGACCTTGTTCAATTGTTGATAATCAATACACATATGAAGAGAGCCATTTTTCTTTCGGACAAAGAGAATTGGTGCACCCCCTGGGGAATTTCAAGGCCTAATGAAACACTTCTCTTTCAACTTCTTTAACTCGGCTAGGGTCATTCTATAAGGAGGAATAGATATAGGCTGCATATCGGGAAGAAGGTCAATACCAAAATCAATCTCTCGCTTGGGAGGGATTTTTGGTACATCATCTGGGAAGACTTCTAGATACTTACATACTACTGGGACTGACTGGACAGTCAGGGTGTCGAATGTTGTATCCTTAACCGTAATTATATGGTACATTGTTATAACCTGGAAGACCAAAGATTAGGCCCGGGAGTTGAAATGGAGAAAAGCTTAAAAACCAAGAATAGAACAAGTCATGGGATGACTTATTGGTGCAGCCCACGAATCGTGATCTGACTCATGGGGAGACCAGTGAGGAGTTTGGAAGTTTGAGAAAAAATGGATTCCCACGGGCGTGACAATGAATCGTGGTAAGACCCCATGAGTCGTTAGGTCGGTCGTGGGGTGGGTAAGAAAAGAAAAGAGAAGAAAAGACGCAGTGCACTCGACAGAGGACCCCAGGAGTCGTGGTCAGTCCCTACGATTCGTGGGGTGAGTCGTGGTCAAGCAGGGAAGGTCTTTTTTGACGCTCAGGCAGTGTACTTCACGACTGACTCCACGAGTCGTGACCCTTGATGACGAGTCGTTAGGTCCCTCGCTGGGACCACCTGATAGTTATTTTATGTGAATTTGGTAAGGGCCTTTCCATAATTCCTAAGTTCATAAGGCCTAAACTACGTCATTTTGATTTATGAATAGTGACTTTAAAAGGGGTTAAGTTCATTTTTATGCCTCATTCATTCATGCATGCAAGGTAGAAGACTTGAGAGGGTGATCAAGATAAGAATTCATTAATTTCTCTTTAATTTCCTATTTTGCATCTAAAGAAATATAAGAATCAGCTACCAACAGGTATGTAGGGTTATGAATGGGTGATTTCCTTCATACCCATGCCCAATTCCTCTATATAACTATGAAGTTCCTATGTCTACACTATGGGGTTTTAACCTAAATGCATGAATCTCCTATTTCTATACATGGGTATGATTTAATTATGATTCTACTATTGAATTATAAAGCATGGACAATTTCTATAATGTTTTCAATTTAAAATCATGTTTCTAGTTTTATGAATTAAAAGACCATTGATGGGATGTTTATGAAAGATGAGATTTATGATGAATGTATGATGATGTTGAGATATTATGATGAAAAGCATGTTTTAAAGCTACCCATATTTAAAATTATGTTTTCCATGAGCATTGAGTATTTCCAAGTATGATAAAGCTTTGGGCAATGACCACATGTTAAGTATGAATGATGATTTTCCTGAATTAAGCTTACCACATAGTTTTGGAGCGAAGACTCGCAAGTATATTTTGATCTTGTGGTATGTTTTGAGTTGAAGTTTTCCAATGCATAGCTCACCACATGGTTTTTGGAGCGAAAACTCCCAATTATATTTTCATCTTGTGGTATGTTTTTAGCTAAAGCTTCTCATATGCATGATTTCATATTTGAGATGTATTTAAGTATTGAGCTTAATCAATAGACGATATTGAGATTTTTTATAAAATGATCTAGAGCATATGAATTTTTTGGGAGTAATGTCTGGCACCAAATAGGCTAAGGGTCGATCACCCTGTGCCTCATAACTACNTGACAGGAAGTGTCCAGAGACAAACCTTGGTCCCTGATGAGAGCATATGAATTTTTTGGGAGTAATGTCTGGCACCAAATAGGCTAAGGGTCGATCACCCTGTGCCTCATAACTACGAGCCAATGTAGGTTGATACTATTATATATATTACTTAAGGACCTCTCTTGTGAGCTATCCTCGACCCTAATGGCCCACGAGCTTGATATTGATATCATGGTATCGTCCCTAGCCCTGACAAGGCTTTGGACGGCTCTACCCTGTTGAGTGTGATAGTTGGGACCACATAAGCTCTATCATGGTAAGCCGGTTAAAAGAAGAGTCTCGCGTTATTCGTTATGATTTCAGATATGCATATTCATTACTCATAAAATTTATGTAACTACATGTTCTAAATCAGGTTTGACTCAATGTTCAGCTTTACATATAAATGTTAGAATTCAATATTGAGTCAATAAATTCAGTTATGATGTTATAAAGTTATGTTATGTCATGTTATGAAGAGATCATGATTTCAAAAAGAATGTATGCAAGCCCTAGACGCAGATTCTTAATGTATATGTTATATTATGCATTGTCTTTAAATGATTTTCATTTCTTAAGCAATCTTACTTATCTTGCATGCCTGGTACATTCCACGTACTAACTGCATACTCTATGCTGTATCGCTTCATGATACAAGACCCGGCTCTGAGGTTCATCTGTGCTTATAGTCCATCTTCTAAGATTGCATGGTTTGTGTTGGTAAGTCCTCATGTCCTGAGGACTAGATTATTCAGATTTCTTATATGTATTTTAGTTTCAGGTTTGTGGAGTTAGTTGGGGTCTTGTCCCATCAACACATCATGTTTAGAGGCTTTTTTGACATATGTATGTACTTAGCTTCAGATTATATTTTCTGATATAATGTTTAAGTTTAGACTTCGTCTATTAGTATATAGTTGTCTATTTGTTTTATTGGTTGAGTTAGATGTATGCTTATTCGATGGGTCAACTTGGGGTCTCTCGAGGCTCCTTGTCCCTTGTTACGATACGGGCCTCCGTTCGGGTCATGACAAACTTGGTATCAGAGATATAGGTTTGAAGTGTCCTAGGGTGTCTGAAAGCCACATTAAGTGGAGTCTTTGTTATGGGTGTGAAGTGTGCCACACTTATGACGAAGAGGCTACGAGACATTTCGGAAATGTTCTCTTCTTTCATGATCTATGGCATGCGATGAAATGTCTTTCTATCCTTCTTATATGTGTTATTCACGATTGAAAAATCATGGATTCCCAAAGAATGAATGGTAGGAGGAATGGAAACAGAGATGGCCATGAGGATGGCAACGAGGATGGGCACTAGCAGGCTCCACTAGTTTAGGAGCACCAGGCACCGGAGCCAGTTTCTCATGCTGAGTTCTGGGCCTTTATTCAGATGCTTGCGCAGGCCTTGGCCGCTTAGGTCAACCAGTAGGTCATTGCGCATGTTTTGAAAAATGGCAATATAGTGGCGGCTCGAGTTACAAACTTCTTTAGGATGAACCCGTTGGAGTTCCTTGGGTCCATGGTAGATAAGGACCCGCATGAGTTCATAGATGAGATTGTCAAGATCACCCAAGTCATGGGGGTGAATGGGGATTAGTGTGCGGAGTTGGCCTCTTACAAGTTGAAAGGGCTCAGGCATATATGTTTTTGCTAATGGAAAGATAGCAGGGTCACCGGAGTAGGCCTTGTCACTTGGGAAGAGTTTAATTTTGCATTCTTTGATCGGTTCTTCCCTCGTGAGATGGGGAACTGAAGGCAGCTGAGTTTCCTAATTTAAAGCAAGGGAGTATAACGGTACAAGAGTATTCCCTCGAGTTCACTCGCATATCAATGTATGCCCCAGAGTTAGTGGCTGATTAGAAGGCGCGAGTGAGTAGATTTGTTCATAGAGTAGCGGGCTATTTGTACAAGGATTTAAGGACCTCTATGCTTCATTAGGATATGGATCTCCCTTGGATAGTCTTCTACACCCACCAGATGGAGGCAGCACATCTGAGAGAGGAGGAGGCCAAGAGGGCCAGGTTCGATGACCACAGATTTTTAGAGTTGAGGTTAGGAGGTGGGCACCAATAGTAGACCCACCAAAAATCATCAGCACCAGCATCATCAGCATTGAGTGTGCCATCCAGATCGAGGCATGTTCAGAGGGGGTGAGCATGAGGCTCTAGGGGTTAGAGCAGCAGACCAACGAATTCTAATGTTCCAGTTTTCTGCATGTGTGGACTGGGTCACACGGGTCAGTGTCTAGCAGGTACAGGTGCTTGTTTCGGGTGTGGAAAACCTAGACACATGCTTAGAGATTGTGCATTAGAGAGGAAGGATCATGATGGGGCCCAAGGCTTAGCTTCTAGTTTCGTAGCCTCACCTGTACGCTCAAGACATCAGGGAGCATCCATTAGCACAGGTGGCGGTTAGCGTCAGAACAAATTCTATGCCTTAGCATCCCTCCGGAGCAGGAGGTCTCCCCAGATGTGGTCACTGGTATGTTAATGTTTATGCTCTATTAGATCTGGGGGATACCTTGTCTTTTGTGACACCTTATGTGGCCAGTAGCTTCCAAGTCAGTCCTGAAGTCTTGTCAGAACCCTTCTTAGTTTCTACTCCAATAGGTGACTCAATTATAGCTACGCGGGTGTATAGAGGTTTCCCAGTCTCAGTCCTTCAGAATGTCACCTCAACAGATTTGATAGAGTTAGCCATGAACAATTTTGTTGTGATTCTCGGCATCGATTGCTTATTTGCATTCTATGGTTCAGATAATTGTAGAACCCAGGCAGTAGAGTTCTGATTTTCAGGCTAACCAGTCTTAGAATTGAAGGGTAGTTTAGTTATTCCTATAGGTCATTTCATTTCCTACATTAAGGCCAGGAAGATGATTTCTAAGGGTTGTGTGTACCATCTAGTTAGGGTTAAGGATGTTGAGTCCGAGACCTCGACTATCCAGTCAGTTCCAGTAGTACGTGAGTATCCATAGGTCTTTCCAAATGATTTGTCGGGAATCCCACTGGAGCGGGAGATCAATTTTGGTATTGACCTTTTTCCAAACATGCAGCCTATATCTATTCCACCCTATAGAATGGCTCCAGCCGAGCTAAAAGAGTTGAAAGAGAAGCTGAAGGACTTGTTAGATAAGGGTTTCATTAGACCGAGCAAGTCCTCATAGGGTGCACCAGCTCTCTTTGGCCAAAAGAAAGATTCTCTTCGCATGTGTATTGAATATCGACAATTGAACAAAGTTACCATCAAGAATAGGTACTTCTACCTAGGATTGATGATTTATTTGACAAGGTTCAGTGTGCTAAATGTTTCTCAAAGATAGATCTCCAGTCCGGGTACTATCAGCTCATAGTTCAAAAGTGTGACATCCTGAAAACGCGATATGGTCATTATGAGTTTATAGTTATGTCTTTGGGATAACGAATGCTCCTACAACATTTATGGACTTGATGAATAGGGTGTTCAAGTGATACTTGGATATTTTTGTGATTGTGTTTATTGATGACATCCTGATATACTCTCGGAGCGAGGAGGAACATGCCGCTCATTTGAGAATAGTACTTCAGACTCTCAAGGATTGTCACTTATATGCCAAGTTCAACAAGTGTGAATTTTGGTTGAACTCCATAGAGTTTTTGGGCCATGTGATATCAAGCGAAGGCATAATGGTGGACTCTTAAAAAATAGAGGCGGTGAAGAATTGGCCTAGACCGATTGACCCTTTAAATATTCAGAGTTTCTTGGGTTTAACTGGATACTATCGAAGGTTCATGGAAATTTTCTCATTGATCGTATCACCTTTGACAAATTTGACTCAAAATAAGTTTAAATTCCAATGGTCGGAAGCTTTTGAGAAGAGATTCCAAGAGTTGAATGTTCGACTCACATTAGCACCAGTGTTAACACTACCGGAGGGTACCAATAGCTTTGTGGTGTATTGTGATGCTTCAAGGATAGGACTTGGGTGTGTGTTGCTGCAGCATGGGAAAGTTATAGCAAACGCCTCTAGATAGCTGAAAGTTCGTGAGAAGAATTACCTGACCCATGATCTTGAATTGGCTGTGGTAGTATTCGCCTTGAAGATGTGGCGCCATTATTTGTACGGGGTCCATGTGGATGTGTTCATAAACCATAAGAGTTTGTAATATGTGTTCACCTAGAAGGACCTCAATCATCGACAAATGAGGTGGTTGGAACTACATAAGGACTACGATATGAGTGTGCTTTACCATTTGGGTAAGTCTAATATAGTAGCAGACGGACTTAGTAGACTCTCTATGGAGATTGTGTCCCATGTGGATGATGGGAAGAAGGAGCTGGTGAAAGATGTACATCGACTCGCATGGTTAGGAGTTAGGTTTGTTGACTCGACCAATGGTGGTGTTGTTGTGCAGAACGGATCATAATCGTCCTTGGTGACTTATGTGAAAGCTAGACAAGATGAGGACCCGATTTTGGTAAAGTTGAAGGAAGTCGTTCAAAGTCGGAAGGTGGAGGTCTTCTCCCAAGGGGGAGATGGTTTACTTCGGTACCAAGGTCGCCTATGTGTTTCAAATATTAATGATTTGAGGAGACAGATGTTGCATTAGGCTCATGGATCCAGGGATTCTATCCATATAGGTGCCACCAAGATGTACCATGACTTACGGGAAATCTATTGGTGGAACGACATGAAGAAGGATATTGCAGAATTCGTAGCCATGTGTCCGAACTGTCAGCAAGTAAAGGTTGAGCACCAGAGACCAGGAGGTGTACTTCAGGATATCAGCATTCCTACTTGGAAAAGGAAGAAATTAATATGGTTTTCATCATAGGTCTACCTCGTACTCATCAACAATATTATTCCATTTGGGTTGTGGTAGACAGGTTGACCAAGGCTGCACATTTTGTACCAGTTAAAACCACGGATTCAGCAGAGGATTATGCCAAACTATATATCCGGGAGCTACTCCGATTGCATGGAGTGACCTTATCTATCATTTCTGAAATAGGTACTCAATTCACCTCTCAGTTTTAGAAGTCATTTCAAATGGGGCTTGGTACATAGATTAAGCTCAACACAACATTTCACCCACAAACGGATGGTCAAGTGGAGTGGAAAATTCAGACCCGCGAGGACATGTTAAGGGCATGCGTGATTGACTTCAAAGGTTGTTGGGATGATCACTTTCCCCAGATTGAGTTTGCCTACAATAACAACTATCACTCCAGTATCCAGATGGTACCGTTCTAGGCTCTCTATGGGTGGAGATGTTGGTTGCCTATTGGTTAGTTCAAGGTTTGTGAGGTGGCGATGATTGGGCCAGATTCGGTTCAGAGGCAATGGAGAAGGTTCAATGGATAAGTGACAGGTTGAAGACTACCCAGAGTCTCCAAAAGTCTTATGCTGACGTGAGAAGAAGAGAATTAGAATTTGAAGTTGATGATTGGGTATTTCTGAGGGTATCTCCCATGAAGGGAGTGATGAGGTTCGGGAAGAAAGGGAAAGTTAGTCCCCGCTATGTCGGCCTGTACCGGATAGTGGGACATGTTGGAAAGGTGGCTTATGAGTTTCGAGTTGCCTTTAGAATTAGCTTATGTGCATCATGTATTCCATGTGTCGCTCTTGAAGAAGTGTTTAGGTAATCCAGCTCTAGTTGTCCCGGTGGACAGTGTTTGTATGAAAGAAACCCTCAGTTACGAGGAGATTCCAGTCGAAATACTAGATCGACAAGTTCGAAGGCTAAGGAACAAGGAAGTAGCTTCAGTTAACGTATTATGGAGGAATCAACATTTGTGGGAGCTATGTGGTAAGTCGAAGCAAATATGATGGATAGATACCCACATTTATTCTCTATTGACTTAGTTTCAACTTGTGGTATCAGTTCTGCTCTCAAACTTTATTTATTTTTCATGTTCAGTTCACGTGCCCAAGTTTCCTTTATGTAAATGAATATGTGCATGGTTTGTGAAATCAGTTCAGCTATGTAGTTTGAAACGGGGGGTAGTCATAACGTCGGTTTCAATTTAACTAATTAGTATGTGGATATGATAATTGCTTCTCTCTGCTTTTCTATGTGTTTCCCAACGTTCGAGGATGAAAGTTCCTAAAGGGGAGATATTGTTATACCTCGGAAGCCCAAAGATCAGGCTTGGGAGTCGAAATGGAGAAAAGATAAAAAATTGGCACCAGGCACAGAATGACTCATGGGATGATTCGTTGGTTAAGCCCACGAGTCGTGATGTGACTCATGGGGAGACCAGTGAGGAGTTTGGAAGTTTGAGAAAAAAAGGATTCCCACGAGTGTGACAACGACTTGTGGTTAGACCCCACGAGTTGTTAGGTCAGTAATGGGGTGGGTAAGGAAAGAAAAGAGAAGAAGGGAGGCAGTGCACTTGATGAAGGACCCCACGATTCGTTGTCTGTCCCTAAGATTCATGGTGTGAGTCATGGTCAAGCAGGGAAGGTTTTTGTTGAAACTCAGGCAGTGTACTTCACGACCGACTCCACGAGTCGTGACCCTTGACGACGAGTCATTAGGTCCCTCGTTGGGACCACCTGACAGTTACTTTTTGCGAATTTGGTAAGGGCCTTTTTGTAATTCATAAGTTCCTACGACCTAAACTACGTAGTTTTGCATTATGAATAGTAACTTTTAAATGGGTTAAGTTCATTTTAGACCTCATTCATTCATGCATGCAAGGTAGAAGACATGAGAGGGTGATCAAGCCTAGCATTCATCAATTTCTCTTCAATTTCCTATTGGGCATCTAAAGAAGTGCAAGAATCAACTACCAATAGGTATGTAGGATTATGAATGGGTGATTTCCTTCATACCCATGCCCAATCCCTTTCTAAATTATGAAATTCCTATATTTACTTTATGGTGTTTTAACCCAAATGCATGAATCTCTTATTTCTATACATGGGTATGATATAATTATG
>JACEIK010012126.1:0-11805 GCA_018107945.1 Datura stramonium | reverse complement strand
CTATCCTATTCGGTTCTAGACACTACTCCCAAAATATATATAATTCTCATATAATCATATATAAAAACATAACTTAAATCTTATCATACGAGGATTCTTGACACAAAACATGAGATAACTCAACTTATTAGCCTTGGCTACATAATGAAATCGTGCTTAACTTGAGTGGGCTTGCCCAAATCTTAACATCATGCTTGCATTAAATGGAAATCATAATTAAAATCACAAATACATACATGGGTAATTTGTAGACATTCATACATGCTAGATATTTCACCATACTTGAAACACTCAATCATAAACTATAATATTTCATAAACTTGCATAATTGGGCAAAATCATCCAAAACTTGAACTCGTGAATTTGTAATTAAACATGCATAAAATCTGGCCATTAATCATCAAACATACTTTAAAATATAGAGGGAATCAACCCATAAATAATTTGTAAGAAATCTACGAAATTGGGACTTGCTTCATGAAATTAAGGGGAATTATAGGACTGAGGGTGGAAGAAATCGTCATTCGTGGCCTCACATACCTGGATAAGCTGAGTCTACACCCTTACTTGAAAGCCCAAGAAATTTGAGGAAGAACATGAAGAATTCTAGGCTGGATCTCCTATGGGATCCTCTAAACTTGCACGCATGGGAAAAGAATGGGTTAGAATAGGCTAAACTCTCTTAAAACTCTTCTAACAGAGCTTAAAATGACGTAATTTAGTGCTTAGAAGCTTATGAATTACGAAAATTCCCTTACTTAAATCACAGAAAATTTTACTCTACGAGATGTCACGACTCACTCCACGAGTGGTACCTCCATACCACTACTCGTGGTTACCATCCACAATCACCATTATTTTTCCTGACTTTCTGAAGTTTTCTACGGGTTAGACCACAACTCGTACCACCAACCTATGAGTCATTAGATCCACCTGTGGTAACTACTTCCAAAGTCCTTAGTTCCTCCTCATGGGTGTAGGCCATGGCTCATTGTTTCATACTACGAGTCGTACCCTGACTCGTTCCTTCCAAATCTGATACACAAAAGATCCCTTATGACTACTGACCACGAGTCGCACCATCAACCTATGACTTGTGGCTTGCTCATGTAGTTCACCCGTGCAGCTCCTCCATCATTCTAATGAATCGTACATTGACCTGTGGTTTCCCACAATGGGTCGTATAATGACTCATACCTTCTAACCAGGGTAACTCATTCCTCATACCACGGTTCATCCTACAAAATGATGATCACATAAGTTGTACCTTGACTCATTGTCACTGATCTCCTCCTATAGATTCTAACCACGACACTTCCTACAATTTGTACTTTCTTATAACGACTCGTACCACGAGTCATCCTATGAAATTTTTTCCTTCTTTTCCAGCTGAACACATATCAAATTCGGGTCTAGTCTTAGGAACCTTTGGGGTATTACATTATCTCCCCCTTGGGAACATTCATCCTCAAATATGGGTAAACATACAGAATACCTGTGGAATGGAATTGAAATCTCAAATACTGAACATGTGAGTTGAACACTGGTGGAGTGATTGACTCTGGACTGATACACATGGTTAAACTGAATTCATGAATCACGCACACATGCACTGACATAAAAGGAAATAAGAGACATGAACTAAGATTGAAACTGAATAAGTTATCAGAGAGGAAACAAATACTTCACGTTGGAAATAAGCCAGAAGGGAAAAGATATGGGTATTTAGCCATCATATCTGCTTCGATTTCCCACGTGGCTCCCTTAATAAGATGATTCCTCCACAAAACCTTTATTGAAGCTACTTCTTTGTTCCTCAACTTTCGAACCTGATGATAAATGATCTCAACTAGCACCTCCTTATAGATAAGTTTATCCTTCACACCTACACTCTCTACCGGAACAACCAAAGTCTAGTCACCAATGCAGTCTTTTAACAATGATACATGGAAGAATGGATATACTGAAGCCACCTCCGTTGGTAGCTCTAACTCATTCTGTCTTTTGTTGAATCTTTTTCACGGCTCGATAGATAATTTGATAAGCCAGTGATTTTTTTCCGTGTTTCAGAATACGGTTAACCATTGGACACCTTGCCAACACGTCTTACAATCTGATAGGGAGCAATATATTGGGACTAAGCTTCCCTTTCTTTCCAAACATCATTATCCCCTTCATGGGAGATACCTTCAGGAACACCCAATCATCAACTTCAAACTCAAGCTCTCTCCGCCTATCATTGGCATATGACTTTTGGCGACTCTAAGCTATTTTCATCCCTTCGCTTATAAGTTGAACTTTCTGCATAGCCTCACAAACTTTATAAGGCCCTATCAACATAGATGCACTTGCTGAAACCAATAAATATGCGATCCATATCTCTTCCCATAAAAAGCCTCAAATAGAGCCATATGAATACTGGAGTGGTAACTATTGTTATAAGAAAACTCGATAAGAGGTAAATGATCATCCTAACTACCTTTAAAATATATCACACATTCTCTCAACAAATCCTCAAGAGTCTGAATGGTCCACTCAACCTGACCAATCGTCTACCAGTGAAAAGTTGTGCTAAGCTTCACCTGAGTACCAAGTCCCTTCAGAAACGACTTCCAAAAGTGCGAGATGAACTGATTACCTCTATCTGATATGATGGACAAGGGAACTCCATACAACAAAACTAACTCCTAATATGTAAGATCTAGCATAATCCTCAACTGAATCGGTAGTTTTGACCGGTAGAAAATAGGCTTCTTTAGTCAACCTGTCTACAATCACCCAAGTAGAGTCATACTGTTGACGTGTATGAGGTAACCCTATGATTAAATCTATATTGATCTTTTCCCACTTCTAAGTGAGAATATTGATGTCTTGTAGCACACCTCCAGGTCTTTGATGCTTAACTTTCACTTGTTGATAGTTTTGACACCTAGCCACAAATTCTGCCCTGTCCTTCTTCATGCCATTCCACCAATAGACTTCACGAAGGTCGTGTAAATTCTTGTGGAACCTGGATGTATAGAATATCAGGAACCATGAGCCTCATGAAACTTTCGCTACCTCAAATTGTCAATGCTCGGGACACACAAACTACCCTAGTATCGAAGTACTCCATCTCCCCCTTGGGAGAAGACTTCTACCTTATGATTCTGAACTACTTCATTCAATTGTACAAAAATGTATTCCTTATCTTGTCTAGACTTGGCCTCAGTCACCAAAGAGGATTATGAACCATTCTAAACAATGACACCACCATCCGTTGAATCAACAAGGCGAACCCCTAATTGTGCAAGCCGATGCACATCCTTCACTTACTCTTTCCTTCCATCTTCCACATGAGAAACACTCTTATGGATAACCTGCTAAGATCTTCTTCCACTATATTGGCCTTACCCGGATGATAAAGGAACCTCATGCCATAGTCCTAGAGAAGCTCTAACTACATCGTTTATCGTAAATTCAGTTCCTTCTGAGTGAGCACATACTATAGGCTCTTAATGGTCTGTGAACACATCTACATGCACCCCGTATAAGTAGTGCCTCAAAATCTTCAATGCGAACACCACTGCTACCAATTCTAGGTCAGGCATCAAATAATTCTTTTCATGAGTCTTAAGTTGTCTAGACGCATAAGTAATGACCTTACAATGCTGCATCAACACACAACCAAGACCAGCTCTAGAGGCATCACAATACTCAAAAAATTCGTCTATACCCTCAGGTAGGGTCAACACTAGGGTTGAAGTGACTCAAGTCTTTAACTCCTGAAAGCTCTTCTCACAGACATCCGACCACTGAAATTTAACTTTCTTATGGGTCAACTTAGTCAACGGTGCTTCAATACATGAAAATCGTTCAACAAACCTCTTGTAAGAGCCAGCTAAACCAAAGAAACTCCTAATATGCAAAGGATTAACTGGTCTAGGCCAATTCTTTATAGCTTCTATCTTTTTAGAGTCCACCTGCTTACCCTCGCTTGACACCACGTGGCCAAAAAATGCTACTGAGTTCACCCAAAACTCATACTTACTAAATTTAGCAAACAACTGGCGATCCTTGAGAATCTGTACCATGATCCTCAAATGAGCGGCATGCTCTTTCTCGCTCTAAGAGTATATGAGGATGTCATCGATGAAGACAATCACAAACATATCCAAGTATGTCTTGAACACCATGTTCATTAAATCCATAGAAGCTGCAGGAGCATTCATTAGTTCAAAAGACATAACCACAAACTTATAGTGACCATATCGAGTCCTGAAGGTTGTTTTTGGGATATCATTCTCTCTAACTATGAGCTGATTACAACAGAATCTGAGATCTATCTTTAAGAAACACTTAGCACCCTTAAGTTGGTCAAATAGGTCAACAATTTTGGGGAGGGGATACTTGTTCTTGATTGTAACCTTGTTCAATTATTGGTAGTCAATGCACATACAAAGAGATCCATCCTCCTTACGAACAAACAGAACTGGTGTACCCCACGGTCAATGCCTATGCCAGCATCTAAATGGCTACCTTAAACTCAACATGGGCAACCTGCTCGGGCACAGGATCCGCTGGGTATGGTGGGGCTTGCTTGGGCCCATCTCCATTGCCATCCTCATGGTTATTTCCACTTCCGTTGCCATTCCTTCCTCCATTAACTCGGCGTGGTGGAATGATTCTACAAACACGTAAAGTTGGACTTAGAGGAATCGAGAGAGTTAAACTCATAGCACGAGATAGAATCATGAAAGAAAGGAAGTTCCTAAAATGTTTTGTAGCCTTTACGTTATAATTTTGGCATGCTTCAAACCAATGAAAAAGAATCTACTTAACGTGAATTTCAAACACCCTATGACACTTCAAAACCTAATGCTCTGTTGAAAAGTTTGTCACGACCCGAACATAGTCCCGAATCGAGACACAGAACCTAGAACCATAAATGGTTACAAGTCAACCCAATCCCATGAACATGATAACAAAAGATCATCATAATTAAAGATGATAACGAAATTATGAAATAGAGAAATTCTAAATAACAAAACATTTAACCAATGGAAACATCACAACAAAAAATCTGAAGCTGAAAATACAAGTCTATGTCTGAAAAGCTTCTAACATACTGACGAGTTTATGGGACAACACCCCAACTAGCACACTAGAGGTATGAAACTGAAAATGACATACTCAACTAGCTAAAGGTCCTCGAAGTATGGAGACTTTCCAACAATAGTACTTTAACAAACTCGGGAATGTAGCTAACGTCGAGTCTGAGTCTGAACGTCGAACCTCTATCATAAAACGATACAACATGGAGTCTGTAGTCAGTATATGGAGTGTACTTATTATGCAAGGTATGTTAAACAGGATAAATAAGTAAAACTTAAATCATGTGTATCATAAATCATAACATCATAAGATTCTAAGGGTAAAGGCCGCATGCTGATATCTAAAACCATGAATAGACATAAACTGAAAATAAGTACATATAGCTTGCCATATATTAAATCATAGGTAAAAGCTCATAAACTAATCCTTGGATCAAACCTATTGAAGACATGATATAATATCTTAGAGTGTATGCATTACTAAAATCATGAGGAACAATAGGAGACTCATCTTAACCGACAACCACAATGTATGAGCGCATGGTGATCCCACGTCTTGTCCACATGGAGGGGAGCCTTCCTAATCCTTTCTAGGGTGAAGGATAAGTAAGTTATGATATCACGGTGTGCCTTTGAGCTGGGGAAATGCTCTCTTGAGAGGCCCCAAAGTATACCTACGTTAGCGCGTAGTTTATGAGACTAGGGAACCATGGAACCGCTAGTCTACTCGGTGCTAGACAATACTCCCAAAATATACATAATTCTCATATAATCATATATCAAAACATAACTTAAATCTTAGCATATGGGGAGTCTTCACTCCAAAAGTTTAGATAACTCAACTTATTTCCCTTGGCTAATTAATGAAATCGTGCTTAACTTGAGTGGACTTGCCCAAATATTAACATCATGCTTGCATGAAATAGATATCGTAAGTAAAATAAAAATATATATACATAGGTAACTTTTAAATGTTCATACATGCTAGATATTTCATCATGCTTGAAACCCTTAATCATAAGCTATAATTTTTCATAAACTTGCATGATTGGGCAAAGTCTTCCAAAACTTTAACTCATGAATTGTAATTACAACATGTATAAAATCTTCCCATTAATCATTAAGCATACTTTAAATTACATAGGGAATCAACCCATAAACAATTTATAAGAAATCTATGAAATAAGATTGAAATCATTTCAAAATCATGATGTTAATTGAGGTTTGCTTCATGAAATTAAGGAGAATTATGTGCACGAGATTGGAAGAAATCCTCATTCATGGCCTCACATACTGTGTAAGCTGAATCTACACAATTCCTTGAAAGCCCAAGAGATTTGGGGAAGAACTTGAAGAATTCTAGGCTTGATGTTCTATGGGATCCTCTAAACCTGCATGCATGGGAAGGAAATGGGTTAGAATAGGCTAAACCCTCTTAAGATTGTCACAACCCGGACGTATACCCAGATTGTAGACACGGGACAAGGGACCCCGAGAAAGTCAACCCATTGCTCATGCATTCAACTAATCTAAATGGAATATTAAGCATAAAATATCGCAAAAACATACGCATGACATAAAATCAGGAAATACCAAACATTTACATAAGATGAATACTACTCACTTTTCCGGAAGCCTCTAATACGTAAGATGGGTTGATGGAATAACATCCCCAACTAACCTGAGCGATACTGAAACATAATCAACAGGAAAGTTTATCAAACGACCCTCGGAACATGAGGACTCACCAACAAGCTGGTAGCATAGGCTGGGATGGACGAAGGATGAGGATAAGCCTTTCATGATGCCTCACTGTCTCGCTCAAGTTGCCAGAGCCGACCCTGGCTTTCTAGGTGAGGGTCGTGCATAAGGTGTGATATCACATTTGTGGGGATCATTATCAATACATCATATCATTTACAACCCACGGTGGCACGTGGTTATGAGACATCGGCGTAGTCCTTTGAACACCGGGCTGCTAGGTGCTAGACACGGCTTCCAAAAACATGCATAGAGACTCATACATAAATCATTAACATTATGCATAAAACTTCATTGGCTAAGATATAAAGTTTATCATCTTTGATCCCCTTTAAAACATGCTTAGCCAAGAATCAAGGCCCTTTTCATTGGCCAACATTATAAATCGGTAAATCGTGTAATTCACTTCATAAATCATAAATCATTCTTTAATATGTGGGCATTGCCCAATACTTCATCATACTCAAAACTTTCAAAATATGCTCATAAACATGGGTAACTAGAGAATCATGCTTTTCCATCATCAATAAACTCAAATTATAGAGTATTCATCACAAATCATAACTTCCATGAACTTTTGTCAAATGGGAAATTTGGATTTAAAAGCTTGAAACATGATTAAAGGAAAATAATGATAAAACCTGTCAATCCTTCAAATTCAATAATTAAAACTCAATTCAATCATACCCATAAAGAGAAATTACATTTTCATGCATTTGGGCAAAACCCCATAGACTTGAATAGGAGGATTCATGAATTTAATCAAAATTGAGCATGGGAATAGATGGAATTAAAGTTCCTTGAGCACCCACAAAGAATTTGATGAAAAATTGGGGAAGAAGGCCTTGAATCTCCCAAAAACCCCTCTAAAATCCTTGCATGAAAAATGGCATGCTTAAAGGGCTTAACCCATCTTATCTAACTCAGAAACATATTCAAAAGGACATAGTTTAGGCCTTAGGGACTTAGAAAGTTATGAAAAAACCCTTTTTAAAATGCAAAAATTTTTGGTTGCCAGTCCTCACGAGGGATCTAATGTGTCGTTGCCATAGGGCACGACTCGTGGCCTTGGTTCATTGAGTCCACTGCCCAAACCTCCAAGGAAACCCCAGGGGTGACTTCACGAGTCATGAGGTCAGACCACGACTCGTGGTCACCTTCCGTGGCCTACACTGCCCATCCCAGTTTGCTAATCCTCCAGGGTTGACCAAGGGTGACCTCACGAGTCATGAGGTCTGACCACGTCTCGTGGTCAAGCCCGGGGCCTCCTCACTCAGGCCTTGCCATACCATGCTCACCATGAGTCACCTCACGACTCGTGGACAGTCCTCACGACTCACCTCACGAGTCGTTCTGTGACCTGGTACGAATTTTCAATTTTTCTCTGTTTTCACTTCTGGGTTTTATCCTTTAGTTCACGGGGTATAACAATATCACCCCCTTGTGAACATTCGTCCTTGAATGTTAGAAACATGCAGAAAACTCAAAAACAAGCTATCACCATATACTATTACCAATCATTTAAGTGGAAAACTGATGGAATGACTATCTCTGAGAGGAACTGCATAGTTAAACTGAATTCAGACATCACATACATTTACCATATCATAAAACAAACTTGTATACATGAACTGAATGGGAAAAGTCTATTAAGGATTTAGGGAAAAACTTGTACCTCAAATTGAAACTGAGCCGTTAGGGAACAAATGAGGGTATTTATCTATCATATCCTCTTCGGCTTCCCACGTAGCCCCCTCAACATGCTGATTTCTCCATAATACTTTAATTTAAGCTACTTCTTTGTTCCTCAGCCTCTGAACCTGACGATTCGAGATTTCAATGGGAATTTCTTCATAATGGAGGTTGTCCTCTAATCCAATGCTGTCTACCGGAACTACCAAGGATGGATCACCCAAGCACTTCTTCAAAAGTGAAACATGAAAGAGGGGATGAATTGAAGATAGCTCCGAGGGCAAGTCCAACTAATACGCGACCTTACCAACTCTTCTCACAACCCGGTAGGGGCCAACATAGCGGGGAATGAGTTTACCTTTCTTCCCGAACCGCATGACTCCCTTCATGGGAGATACCTTTAAAAATATCCAGTTGTCCACATCAAACTCCAAATCTCTTCTCCTCACATCATCATACAATTTCTGACGACTCTGAGAGATTTTCAACTGGTCCCTTATCAATTGAACCTTCACCATCACCTCATGAACTGAATCTGGTCCTATCATAGCTTCCTCATCAATCTCCAAGAATTCGATGGGAGATCTACACCTCCGCCCGTAAAGCGCCTCGAACGTTGCCATCTGGATACTGGAGTGGTAACTGTTATTATAAGAAAACTCGATCAAGGGAAAATGATCATCCCAACTACCTTTAAAATCCATAACGCTTGCCCTATATCCTCGAGGGTCTAAATGGTTTGTTCTGCCTTGCTGTCTATTTGCGGATGGAAGGCTGTACTGAGCTTAACCTACATCCCAAGTCCTTTTTGAAAAGAACACCAGAATTGAGTGGTAAACTGAGTACCTCAGTCTGAAATAATAGAAAAGAGCACTCCATAAAGCGAACCAACTCCCGAATATACAACTTAGCATAATCATCCGTTGAATTAGTGTTCTTGATCGGTAGGAAGTGAGCATCCTTAGTTAACCTATCAACCACCACCCAAATGGAGTCGTATTGCCAGCGAGCACGAGGTAGGCCTGTAACAAAATCCATATTAATCTCTTCCCACTTCCAAATGGGGATGCTGATAGCCTGAAGTACGCCTCCCAGCCTTTGATGTTCGACTTTCACTTGCTGGCAGTTTGGACATTTTGCCACGAACTCCGCAATATCTTTCTTCATACCATCCCACCAATAGATTTCTCGCAAATCCCGATACATTATCATGGATCCTGAATGAATAGAATATCTGGTACCATGTGCCTCATGTAATATCTGAACTCTCAAGTAATCAACGTCCGGAACACATAGTCGACCTTGGTATCATAGCACACCATCTCCCCCTTAGGAGAAGACCTCCACCTTCTAACTCCGCATCGCCTCCTTCAGCTTCCTCAATATTGGATCCTCATCTTTCCTGTAGCATCAACCACCAAAGATGATTCTGACCCATTACGTACAACAACGCCGCAATCGGTCGAATCGATCAATCAAACTCCCAGCCTTGCGAGTCGGTGGACATCTTTCACCAACACATTCTTTCCCTCATCCACGTGGGACACATTTTCCTTGGAGAGTCTACTAAGCGCATCCGCAACCACATTAGCCTTGCCCGGGTGGTTAAGGACACTCATGTCATAGTCCTTAAGTAGTTCAAACCACCTCCTTTGCGGAAGGTTTAGATCCTTCTGTGTGAACACATATTTCAAGCTCTTGTGATCCGTAAATACATCCACGTTGACCCCATACAAGTAATGCCGCCATATCTTCAATTCAAGCACCACCGTGACCAACTCGAGATCTTGGGTCGGGTAATTCTTTTCATGGACCTTCAGTTATCTCGAGGAATATGCTATTACCTTCCCACGCTGCATCAACACACATCCCAGTCCGACTCCTGAAGCATCACAATAGAAAACAAAACCATCAGTACCCTCGGGTAAGGTCAACACTGGTGCTAAAGCGAGTCGGGTCTTCAACTCTTGGATGCTTTTATCACAAGAATCCGACCATTGGAATTTTACCTTTTCCTGAGTCAACTTGGTCAATGGGGCAGCAACTGATGAAAAGCCCTCAACAGATCTTCGGTAGTAGCCTGCTAAGCCCAATAAACTCCAAATTTCTTAAGGATTCATCGGTCTAGCCCAATTCTTCATCGCCTCTATCTTCTGGGAATCTACGTTTATGTTTTCGCTTGATACTACATGTCCCAGAAATGCTACCGAGTTTAGAAAAAATTAACACTTACTAAACTTTGCATATAGCTATCGATCCTTAAGGGTTTGCAGCACTATCCTCAATTGAGTGACATGCTCCTCCTTGCTCCGGGAATATATAAGAATGTCATCGATCAACACAATCACGAACATATAAAAATTATTGCTTGAACACCCTGTTCATTAGGTCCATAAAAGCTGCAGGAGAATTGGTTAGCCCAAAAGACATAACAACAAATTTATAGTGACCATACCGAGTCCTGAAAGTGGTCTTTGGGATGTCACTCTCCCGAAATCTAAGCTGGTGATACCCGGACCTGAGATAAATCTTGGAGAAGGACTTGACACCCTGAAGCTGGTCAAATAAAATATCTATCCTGGGTAAGGGTACCTATTCTTGATGGTAACCTTGTTCAACTGCCGATAGTCAATACAAATGCGAAGGGAACCGTCCTTCTTTCTATCAAATAAAATTGGTGGACCCCATGGAGACTGGCTCAGTTTAATGAAGCCCTTATCCAACAAATCCCTAAACTAATCCTTCAATTCGTTTAGCTCGGCTAGAGCCATCCTGTAAGGAGGGATGGAAATAGGATGCATGTTTGGCAATAGGTTAATACCGAAAACAATTTCCCTTTTCGGAGGAACACCTGGCAAATCCTTGGGAAACACCTCTGGATATTCGCACACCACCGGAACTGATTGAATATTCGGGGTATCGGATACCACATCCTTAACCTAACTAGGTGGTACATACACCCCTTAGAGATCATCTTCTAAGCCTTGAGGTAGGAAATAAACTAACCTGCTGGCACCGCCGTACTACCCTTCAACTCCAAAGATGACTCACTCGGAAACGAAACTCCATGGTACAGGTCCTACAATTAATCGAAGCATAACATGAAAAAAACCAATCCATACCAAGAATAACTTCAAAGTCAGTCATGGCTTATTCTATCAAAACTGTTGAGGTAACCTTATGCAACACAGTGACAGGGCACCCTCTATATACTCATCTAGCTACAACTAAATTCATGGGTCTAACGAGGCATAAACAT
>JACEIK010012125.1:21458-32207 GCA_018107945.1 Datura stramonium | reverse complement strand
AAATGGATAGTTAGAGGAATGGGTCCAGTACCTGTGGGTTCGACAATCCGGTTCTTAAAAAGAGCCACTATATTACTTGCACGACCCGTACACTTGCGGGTTCAACACTGATTCTGAAGATCGGAGCCTGTATCATAAAATGATACAGTATAGAGTGTGCAGTCAGTATATGGAATGTACCGAGTACGCAAGGTAAATAAAATCGCTTAACTAAGTAAAATCATATAAAACATACATAACATAAAACATTATCAAAACAAGAGTCTGAGAGTAGACTTGCATGCTATTTTCTGAAATCATGATCTAAACATAACATAACATCATAACTGAATCGATTAACCTAAAGCTGAAATCTGATAATCATAGGTAAAACTGAACATTTGGGTCAAACAAGATTTAGAACATATATAGATATATCATGAATGATAAACATGCATAACTGAAGTCATGAGGAACAATGAGAGACTTGTCAGATAACTGACAAACCACGATAGAGCTTACGTGGTCCTAACTATCACACTCAAGTGGGTAGAGCCGTCCAAATCCTTTCCAGGGCTAAGGACGATACCATGATATTGATAACAAGCTCGAGGCCCATTCGGGGTAGGGGATAGCTAATAAGAGAGGTTCCAAAGTGTGTGTGTGTATATATATATATGATATGTAGAAACCGACGTTGGCGCGTACTTCTAAAGCATAGGTTATCCATCCCTTAGCCTACTCGGTGCTAGACACTACTCCAAAAAACATGCATATGCTTTCCATAGTTTTTTCGCGAAGCTTACCATCGTCTATTGACGAAGCTTAATAATCAAATACATGTCAAATCTGAAATCATATAAGAGGAGATTTTTCTCAAATCATACCACAAACTGAACATAAAGGGGAGTCTTAACTCCAAAACCATATGGTAAGCTTAATTCGGAAAATCATAAATTATACTTGAACATATGGGCATTGCCCAATACATTAACATGCTTGAAAATACTTAATTCACTTGAAAACATGATTATAAACATGGGTAACTTGACAATATGATTTTCATCAATAATATCGCATCATACTTGAAAAATCATCAAAAATCTCAACTTTCATGAACTTCTCATAATTGGGCATTTTAGTTTATAAAGCTTGAAACATGATTATAAATGAAAACAATGTAAAACTCGCCCATGAATCATAATTCAATAGAAGAAACATATTTAGATCATACCCATGTAGAAAATTAGGAATCTCATGCATTGGATTAAAACCCCATATGATCAACATATGAGTTTTCATGATTTAAAGAGGGATTGGGCATGGGTGTGAATGAATTCACCCATTCATAACCTTACATACCTGATAGGATCTTATTCTACCACTCTTCTGATTGCCCAATGAAGAATTGAAGAAAACTTGAAGAAAACCTAAACTTGATCACCTTCTAAACCCTTCAATTTACATACATGGATGTGAATCAGCCTATAATAGATTTACCCTTCATAAATCACTATATATCGAGCCTTAAATGACATAGTTTAGGACTCTAGGACTTAGGAATTATGAAATTACCCTTAATGAAAAACTTGAAAATTCTGCACTGCCAGTGACCACGACTTATCCCACGGGTTGTACCTTGATACCACGACTTCTGGTATCCCTCCATTACATCCCCTATTATATCTTAACCTCTCAGATTCTAATAACACGACTTAACAGGATGGTTCATTACTCACACTGAGTCATTCTATGACTCGTACCTTTCATCCCTGGTACCCTGTTGACAAGCAACGACCACGACCTACGACCCATTGCATCTTCCTACGAGTCGTACCATGAACCTGTTACCTCTGAGCCTATTTCTGCAAAACCTGACCACGAGTGTCCCAATGAGTCGTTCGAACCTCTAATGACTCGTACCACGAGTCGTTCTGAGACACATTTTCTAGACTTCTGCCACTTTTCATGTTTAAATCTCGGGTCTAGTCTTGGGGACTTTCGGGGTATTAAAATATCTCCCCCTTGGAAACATTCATCCTCGAATATGGGTAATCATATAGAAAATCGAGAGATGCAATCACCATACACAAATAATGATCATATAAGTTGAAAACTAACGGAATGACTAACTCTGATTTTAAACAACATGACTGAAATAAATTCATGAATCATACAAACATACATATACATGAAAGAATCTGGGGCACATGAACTGAACACGAAACTGAATAGAGTTTTTAAGGCAAAAACTGATAACTCAATCTAGAACTGAGCCGGTAGAAAATAAATGTGGGTATCTAGCCATCATGTCTACTTCGACTTCCCACGTAGCTCCCTCAACATGTTGATTCCTCCATAAAACTTTAATTGATGTTACTTCCTTGTTCCTTAGCCTTTGGACCTGACTATCCAGTATTTCCAACGGAACCTACTCATAACTAAGGCTGTCTTTCACACCAACACTTTCCACCGGGACAACTAGAGCCGGATCACCCAAACACTTCTTTAAGAGAGATACATGAAAAACAGGATGCACGAAAGCTAATTCTGAAGACAACTCCAATTTATATGCCACCTTGCCAACCTGCTTTATAATCTGATAGGGGACAACATAACGAGGACTGAGTTCTCCTTTCTTTCAAAACCTCATCATTCTCTTCATGGGAGACACCTTTAGAAACACCCAATCATCAACTTCAGACTCTACTTCTTTCCTTCTCTCATCAGCATAAGACTTTTGGCGACTTTGAGTTGTTTTCAACCTGTTCCATATAAGCTGAACTTTCTCCATGGCCTCATGGACTGAATGTAGCCCTATCATCGCAGCTTCACCGACTTCAAACCAACCAATAGGAGATCTAAATTTTCGCCCATAGAGAGCCTCGAACGGAGCCATCTGAATGCTGGAATGGTAGCTGTTATAGTATGCAAACTCAATAAAAGGCAAATGGTCATCCCAACTACCCTTTAAGTCAATCATACATGCTCTCAACATGTCCTCGAGGGTCTGAATTGTTCTCTCCGCTTGACCATTCGTCTGCAGGTGAAATGTTGTACTAAGCTTAACCTGAGTACCCAATCCTTTTTGAAAGAACCTCCAAAATTGAGAGGTAAACTAAGTACCTCTGCCTGATATGGTGGATAAGGGCACTCCATTGAACCGAACTAGCTCTCAGATGTATAGTGTGGCATAATCCTCCACTGTATTAGTGGTTTTGACTGGTAGGAAGTAAGCAGCTTTGGTCAACCTGTCCATAACCACCCAAAGGGAGTCATATTGTCGATGAGTGTGAGGCAACCCTGTGATGAAGTCCATGTTGATTTCTTCCCACTTCTATGTAGGAATAATGATATCCTGAATCACACTTCCTGGTCTCTGATGCTCAACCTTCCCTTTTTGATAGTTCGAGCACTTAGCTACAAACTCTGCGATGTCCTTCTTCATGCCATTCCACCAATAGACTTCCCATATGTCACGGTACATCTTGATAGCTCCTAGATGTATCAAATACCTGGAACCATGAGACTCATGCAACATCTAACTTCTCAAATCATCAATGTCCGGGACACACAAGCGACTCTGATATCTAAGTACACCATCTCCCCCTTTAGAGAAAACCTCTACCTTCTGATGCGGAACGACTTCCTTTAACTTTACCAAAATAGGATCCGCATCTTTCCTAGCTTTTACATCACTTATTAGGGATGATTCTGATCCATTCTGAACTATAACACCGCCATTGGTTGAGTCAACCAAGTGAACTCCCAACCTTGCAAAATAATGTACATCCTTCACCAACTCCTTTCTCCCCTCATACATATGGGACACACTCTCCGTAGAGTGTCTACTAAGTGTGTCTGCTACTACATTAGCCTTGCTCGGATGATAAAGGACACTCATGTCATAATCCTTAAGTATCTCCAACCACCTCCTTTATCGTGGATTTAGATCCTTCTAGGTAACCACATATTGTAGATACATATGGTCCGTAAACACCTCCGCATGGACCCCGTACAAATAATGTCTCCATATATTCAAGGTGAATACCACTGTTGTCAATTCAAGATCATGGGTCGGGTAATTCTTCTCATGAACTTACAGTTTCTGGAAGCATATGTTATAAACTTGTCGTGTTGTATCAATACAAAAACAAGTCTAATTCTCAAAGCATCACAATAAACAAAAAACCTATCGGTACCCTCGTATAGGGTTAACACCGGTGCTGAGATAAGTCGAGTCTTCAAATCCTGGAAGCTCCTCTCTCAAGCATCCGACAATTGGAATTTCACTTATTTTGGGTCAATTTGGTCAACGGCAAAACAATAGATAGAACGCCCTCAACAAATCTTGGATAGTACTCGGCTAAACCCAAGAAACTCCTGATATCTGAAGGATTCACCGGTCTAGGCCAATTCTTCACTGCTTCTATTTTCTGAGAGTCCACCTTTATACCTTCACTTGACACCACATGGCCCAAAAATGCCACCAAGTTCAACCAAAACTAGCACTTGCTGAATTTGACATATAGTTGGCGATCCTTGAGAGTTTGTAGCACCACCCTCAAAGGAGCGGCATGCTCCTCCTTGCTCCGAGAGTATATCAGGATGTCATCAATAAACACGATCATGAACATATCCAAATATGACTTGAACACTGATAATACTCAAACCACACCTCCTGTTGAAGTATGAAGAAGACGATGTCAATAAAGAATCCAACTAGAGGTTGGGGTCGGACCCACAGGGAATAAGGAAGATCTAGACTACTATCGGTAAGTGAACTTGTTGGTTAGTTACTCCAATTTGGGGGTTTTAAGAGAAATAAAAATTAAAAACAATGATGAAATTGTGATGTAAAATCAAGAGTAAAGACTAACTAGGGTTTGTGTTCAGCATGGGTTCATAACTTATTCGGGTATACACATGCGATCAATACCAATGCTTACCTGTAGAACTGATAACTAGTGTTTATCCAAATGACTGGTTCGTTCATATTGGATGACTATACTCAATCACCGGTTCAGGTCTCATGAGTGGTTTCAAACTGTCCATTATCAATTTTTTCCAAATTTAACTATCTTGTGACCACAACTCAAGTTAATACAATGATAATAAAGATCAAGGCTTTGTTGTAATTTTCTTTTCCTTATCTCTACCGCTCTAGGCTCAAACAAGCAAAGAATTCGGGCAAGTGCTAACGTTGTACACTGTTAAGAAAAATTTAAGTATGAAGAGAATACAATATAAGCATTTTGCGTGGGTTTCAAATCACTTTCGTGCAACCCTAGCTCATTAATCCACCATGGTTCCCACAACCCTAGCTTTGGAGGTTTTAGCCTCTCATAGTTGCAAGGTTGTGATTTGCATTCATAATTAAACACATAAATCAATACTTACAATTGTAGATGAGAGAAAAACTTCCTTGATTATATCCGAAATAACTCAAGAATAATTCACAAAGATCAAGAAGAAATCAAGAAAAGGTTGATCACAAGACAATCAACTCAATTCTATGTTGTCTCTCTATTCTCTCCCATTCTCTAACATCTTCTACTACAAATAAAACATTAAAAGTATTTATACATACATAAGAATCCTTTTCCTAAGCTAATAGGTTAAATTTCCATAATTGGTGCCTCCTAAGCAACGACAGATCCTACGACCCATAGCAGGATTGTATGGGTCGTACCTGCTATCTGTATGTCCTTGGCTTGCTGAAATTTGGCCAAGTATTGGGCCTTGGTAGGACTCGTACATGCTTGATTCGTACTATTCATTCATGGATTGACTCTATGAATTCTCAATTTTTATTAAGTTTGTCACGAGTGTGATGGTACGACTCGTACCATGCCACCGTGACTCGTACTGTCAATCCGTGTCAGAAGTCAACCTCTTGTGCAATTTTTTTGAATATTTCCACGACTCAGTACTATGGCTCGTACCAGTGTTGTACGACTTGTACTGAGAGTCGTGGGTTGCACTCATCACAACTCATCCATCTGAAACTTTTCATGGTCTTCAGTACGACTCGTAGCATCAACCTACGGCTCGTACTAAGACATGTGACTTTAGCCCATTTTCTGCACTTTCAGGCTATCTTTTGCACATTCTTTCTCCAACACCTATTTGTCCTGTAATCAAAGAAAAAGTTCCTTATATCCATATAAACACACCTAAGTCCACTCTATTTTCTAAATTTTGAGCATCGAAAGTGTTGTAAAGTCACAACATATCAACACCCTCAACTTAAGACTTTTGCATGTCCTCAGGAAAAAAGAAAAGAAAAAACTAAATACGATGCTCAACTAGAAAATAAACCTAAGATACTACAGCCAATACCAAACAAAATTTGCCCTATGTATTCAACAACTTTGGACCCTTGTTCCATAAACCATGATCAGCTAATGTACCACAAGCAACCACAAAACATGCTAAGAAGAGATCAAGACGTGTCATCTAGCTATCAACAGGAAATCAAGTTATCGTCGGTGCTTTTCACACAGACCAATGGTAAAAGTAAACATAACCCATGTACCCTCACAACAAATGAAGTCTCCACTCATACATAAAGTGTCAGATATTGTATGGGACTAAACAAGTGAGACTCTTACTCTCACAAAGAAGTTTCAAGTACAACATATCAGATACCATAGGCTTGCCCTTATTTTCTCTACTTCGGTCTATCAGATGGTAAAATTAGGATCACTATAGGACTTGTCGTGGCTTGTAATGTAGGATTTAGGGCTGGAAATTATAAATATGAGAGATTTTTAAGTGACTAACCCTTTCTTGGCACTAAATACATTGGCTGCATCGTTCACCTATTTCACCATGTTTTCTTTTCATTCCTTTTCCTCCCTTTTCACCTCTTTTGCTTGCATTTGTATGGTTGTGGTGTATTTTCAACATTTTCAAGCATTATATTTTTTTCCTTTTGAATTTTCTTTTTTTTTCATGATTTTCAACTTTTTTTTCATCTCCCTTTTTGTTCCATTTGTCACACCACACCTCATTTTTCACCTTTTCTCTTTTCTTTTCCTTTTCCTCGTTCCCACCATTTATGCACCCCTACTCTAGCCACCCTCAACTTAGGAATTTTGCATATGTTGAGGTTCAAAATGTCCAAGGAAGGACCAAGGCAAAAAAGATTCATTATAAAAAAAATTGGTACGATTTATCGGTTAATCAAAGAAAAATGGTCTATTAAAGACTCAAAAATTGGATCAAGGGAATCATATGATTTTGGTAGGGTCATTTAGGCTAAAAGTGAGCTTAACCAAAAAAGGGCCTATGATCATATCCTAACCAACAATCCTTAGCCTATGCAAAGACCAACCAAGTAAGTTCAAGATCTTCAACACAGTACTGAACTAAATATCAATCCTCACTCACTCATGGAACACGATTTATATTCACTTTACCTGTCTGGTTTACACATGGATTAACAAAACTACTTATGCTAATACACTAAATGGCATCAAAGATCCACAGAAATCATGCATGCAGTCACAAATACACAATAGGGTCAATTTTTCAGAAATTCAAAACTAGTGCACTTTCATTGGTTAAATACTCCTAAGCTATTTTCTAATTAAACAAAAATCACAAAATAAGAACATAAAATCCTAAACATGTCGGTTCTAATAGATAGCATTCCCGAGGGAAAAGACACGACAAGAAAAACCCTCAGACGAACCAAAAAATCAAAAACATTACAAGTACACCCCCTCCCCTTTTTGAAAATTGTGCTTCATCCCCGAAGCATGAACTACAAAAACAGAGGGAAAGAAAAATACATGTGGTTCTCTAGGCACTCCTATCATCCTGCAGAGGAGGTACCTCCCCTACAATCATGGCGCTAGCGGTGGCCAGCGCACACAATGGTGTATCAATAGGGGCAGTGGTTACCCCCTCAGTAGTATTGGTTGCCTCTACGGCCTCTGTGGTAATCGAGGCTGAATGCGGCTCACCCGAAGGGTCCTTTCCACTAGAAAGCTCGGGCTGATCCATGGTAAAGCTTCCTGCTCCTCTAGCTCGCTCCTGCAGCTCTAACATATGTGAGTTATGAGTCTACATGCTTTCTTCTCGTGCTCGCTTGCATTCTCTTCTTTCTTTCTTTCTCTTCCTCCTCAAATTTTATTCTCCAACATCCTCAGAGACTTTTTTCTTCCCTTTTTCTCTATAAGCTATCATCGGCTCCCAATAAGTCGCCAAATCAATCTACTCATCAGGCTCTTCATCAAAGATCGGAAGACTGGGGGCTGATATGACTGCCAGTTGTCATGATGAAAACTCAGCTACTTGTCTTAGAAGATCCCCTAACTCCTCACGGAGGTTGCCGGTATCCGTTTGCTATTCCATACGCATGTTGAACCGGCTCTCAAATCCGTCTAGGTGAGCATGTAGGGTCTGTGCTGCTATGTGAATCTTTGCTTTTATCCAGGACTTCACATTCTCCATCATTTCCTGAGTTTTTCTTTCGGCCATGGTCAACCTCTTGGACAATTTCTGGAGAAAATCCTGGGGCATTAGGACATACCCTGCTAGAGTCTGAGTTGGCAGGCTAGGCAGTGGTGTAGAAAAAGTTCTAGGAGTTTCCTCTTAATGACCGACATCTATAGCCGGTGTCTCGCTCTGCTCCTGTGAGGTGTGCGCCCCCTGCTGGCCGAGTCTGTTGAATTGTTGTGGGAACTTGGGCTCGATTCACCGGGTTCATCTCATCCTGGATGAAGCCAATGTCTGCTATCCTATGCCCTCCAATCAAGACCCCGTCGCACTGGCACTCCTGCCTCTTTACATAATCTGAAAATGAGGCTCGGGAATGGGATGGTAGTGTTCAATCCCATGGCCCGATCTCATCTTTCCTCTGCGATAATCCTTGGGATGTTGATGGGATATCTGGACATGAGGCCACCAAAGCTGCTCTTTCCACACTCAAAGTGTTGTCATTAACCATTGGTTCTAATCGATAGCGCACTAGTGTCTAGCAGGATTTAGCTATGAAGTTGACTGAGTTTTTGGTAACCTTCTTTCCACCTGAGACCTATTCTGCTTCCTCTTTGTCCTCAGCTATAACACCCGCCAACCACTATAGCTGCCTTTTTCTCTCCTTAAATCCCAGATGCCGAATATGCTTCAGTGCCTCCACTCAGTACTCATATTTCAGCGTGGCATGTTGAGGTATAAATTGGGGCTCGTACAGGATCCGAGAGATAGTGCGCTCAAAGATGTCTACCTCTCACCCTCTGACCATGACACTCTCCAATCTGGGTTGGTCTTTCACTTTCTGCCCCTTTTTTTTCTTTTCCTCCATGGTCGCCAAGTAGTTGGCGTAGAACTCACGGACTATCTCTGAAGTGTATTGGTTCGGAGTCCTAGCCATCCATTCGAGCCCATAAAAGTTGAATATCCACTTCATCTCCTCTACTTCATTCAATGTGTTGGTAAGGATCCGCGGTTCTTCTTGGATGCTCTGCCTAGGTTTATTTTTGGCAGTGAGAGCAATGCCTTGTTCATAGATTTCCTGCGCTCCTGACATTCTCCACCGGATGGTACGACTCTCCCTAGGAGGGATCTGCTGTTGCTCAGCATTGGGAGCCTCCTCCTCTAACTCAGAACTGCCACTTGCCTCTCTTGATTGGGTCTCCTCAGACCCTTCTTCTGCATTTGAGACATTTCCCAACTCCTGATTACTTTTCTTAGCCCCCTCCTCAGATTGGTGAGCTTCTGCAGATGTGGCGGTAGCTGCGACAGCTTGGGCTATGGCCTTTTCCCTAGTGGTTGGTGTCCCGTTAGTGTCTAATTTATCGACCCTGTATTCCTCAACTAAACCACTAGGGGAACTACCTTCTTTCTCAAATTCAGAGGTCTCATCATGTAATATGCTCAAAGATGTTTCTTTAGATGCTTTACGCTTGATCGTCATTGTACTTGTCGAAAAGAGAGTTAGAATTCCATATCTGAGAAAGAAAAGAAAAAATTTGTATCTAACCATGGGTCAATAGTATGGGTCGTACCTTGGAGGTATGACTCGTATGAAGTCCCATGAAATCCTTGTTTCCCTGGTACGGACCATACCTTCACTTTGAGTCGTATGAGGATTCCCCTTTATGACAATTTCTCTGTATTTTTCCACGACTCATGGTACGACCCGTAGGTCCATTCCACGAGTCACAGGAAGGATTGTACTGCCTCTTATGGACTTGACCCTTTCCAGATCTTTGGTACGGATCCTTGGTACAACTCGTAGTGTAAAACCACTAACTGTACCATAGTTTATACCTCAGGTCTTTGCAAATTTTAGCTTGGGACAGTCCCAACGAGCCCTCTTACGACTCGTAGTATCAAACCACGAGTGGTAGGAAGGCTTGTGAAGCTTGTCCCTATCTCGATTTTGGTCTAGTTTACAGGAAGGTACTCATAATTCTCCAAGTCTCGGAATGTAGTTCAATCCATTTTATACTACTTATCCCTCCCCTTTTTAGTCACTACCCCTAACTCAATTTTAAATGCTTCAATGCATAAAGGTCATCAACTTTAAAATTTTTCCAGTTCGCACATAGTCCTATAACACCCAGGTTCTGTTACACCCCGTAAAAACATTAATATTTAGTAGACGTACGTGTGGATTTGTGATAAATAAAGGGAGTATGATGCGTGTAAAGAAGTCTCGGAAGTTGGTTCGAGCGAGACCAGGCCGCGAAGGGAAAGCGCGACGCGCCAACTGATAGGACACCAGCCAGCACACCGTGCCAGCCCACTGACGGG
>JACEIK010012125.1:0-21343 GCA_018107945.1 Datura stramonium | reverse complement strand
ATATATATAGCCTTGACTTCGTTTCATTTAAATTTCAAAGTTAAACATACAGCCAAAGAGCGAGAGATACGAAGGAATTAAGCAATTCTCATCCGTTTACGCTATGAAATGCCGCCCGAATTCAAATTAACTTCGGGTATTGAAGTTTAAGGTCATAGGGAGCATTACTACGGAGTTATTCTTGTAAAATTCGCCCAGAAAATCGATATACCGCCGATCCAAAGTTGTCGGAATTGCTCCAAACTAACTTCTATACGGTCACAGGCTTCAAGTAAGCATTTCTCCCTTATGAAATCTCGGGAAATTATACGTTTTCGGCCGTATTCCATCAAGTTGAAGTATAGTTGATATTGTTATTAAATGTTATCGATTTTGCTGAATTGAGTATTAAACTAGTCTCATTCTCCCAGTAATACGATTACAATTCAAAAGGGCTATTGAATACAAATTAAAGCTCTCCAGTTAATCAGAAATCGGCAATCCAGGTATGTAAGGCCATCCCTTCGGCAAGTTACGTTCGTCGTAAAGTTAGTACGACCCGGGTGTCTATAGTGCTTCGAAGTAAATCTATTGGTGTCAGTTGTATAAACTTAATTAAGCCTATGGTGACAAAAAGTAATTCTTGTCTGAGTTAATCTAGCTAGAATGGTCTTACCTCCATGTTGAGTCATTAGATGTTATGCTATACAGATTCTATTTAATGAGGCTGTAAGGGCCATTTGAGTTCTATTTACTTAGGCCGCGAGGGCCATTTGAGTTATATTTACTGAGCTTGCAAGGGCCATTTTTGTTCTGTTTGCTAAGGTCGTGAGGGCCATTTGATTTCTATTTATTGAGGTCGCGAGGACCGTATTGAGTTCCATCAGTTTGAGGCCGCGAGGCTGTAATGAGTTTCACCAGATTTATGCCACGAGGGCCATACAGATTTCCATTTACTGAGGCCGCGAGGACCGTATTGAGTTCCATCAGTTTGAGGCCGCGAGGGCTGTAATGAGTTTCACCAGATTAAGGCCGCGAGGGCCATCCTGAATTGTAGTGTACACACCATCCTTAGTACTCAGGTAGTAGGAGTGGACTTTGTTTGTACTTGTAGGGGCTTATGCGGGCCCAGGTAGGTTCTTCTGTGTTGTTTGTACCTTCCAGGCTTATGGGGGCCTGGTTAGGTTCTTGTTTGCTTATATAGACTTGTTGTTTAGATAATTCAAATAGTGAAAGTATTTAGGTTAAATCCTTACTCTCATCCTTTAATTCCTAGATTTCCTGTAGCCTCTTGATTATAAGTGTGGCGCACAACATACCCATAAGCCAAACTCTCCTAGACATGGCTTTGTGGACTCCCTAGGACACGACTTCGCTCTAATACAAAGTCTCTCACGCCCCAAATTGGGGTAGGGCGAAACTAGCACTCAATTCATGATTGATTGAGAAGTCGTCTATATAGCATCTATATATGTAATACTAAGTCTAACCAAGTCATCTGTCACAACCAACCAAAATAAATACTGGACCCATAATGCCTTGACAATTATAAATATGAAACATGGAAATCCAACAAGGCTACAATACAGCTAAGCAGAGCAATGGAAAACCAACACGACTACAAAACCAAAACTACTACACAAACTAGTCCACTTCAGCCTCCATAGAGTAAGAAAATTGAAATGCATGGGACAGGGCCCCGGCCTCCCCATGCTGTACACAAAACTCAAAATAGTCAAAAGTAGGGCATGGCTCCTGGAAGAGAGGAGCATACCACTATTCTGCTGAAATTTGGCTCCAACTGCGTTCGATGATCTGAGCCTCGGCCTATACCTGTAGCACGATTGTAGAAAGGGTCCCAAGATGAAGGGACATCAGTACGAATAAAATATACTAGTATGTAAGGCTGAAAACTGTAAACATGTAAGATAAAAATGTAACTAGGCTAGAAATAAGGAATAGTACTACCCGGAATCCTGAAAACAAAAACCTAACAATAACTCATTTATTGAAGTGTAAATTCAATCATCTAATGAACAACAAACACTATAACTGAAATGTCGGCGGCCAGCCGACCATAAAATCCATATAAAAGTTATCCAGACAGTGTACCACACTAGGAAAAAAATAAAAATGCCTCTAGCCGGTGTACCACACCGGGGTAAAAGTATAAATACCTCCAGCCGGTGTATCACACCAAGGTAAATCAATAAATTTTAAACAAATTCATAAATGCAGTCGATATGGCTTATACTGGGCAAACTTAACACATATAGCATAGAAATGATAAATACTAAATGTGTTGCCTGCATAGGCCTCCTTCGTAATGCATAACCGCAAGTGATCATAGATAACATGTAAATATAGAAAATAGAACTTAAATGTGTGTATTCAAAACTTGTATAAATCATAAGGAACTGCGGACAACCTAAGAATTTCAGCAAAACTTATAGATCGTGTTCAACGGACATTAGAGCTCGGAGACTCGCTAGCTTGTCGTTCGGCTTAAGGGAAAGGGATTATGAAATCTCCCTTTTGCTTGGAATATTTCATAACATAAAAATAGGATAAAGGACAACCATAACTAGGAAATCCTAATTCAATAAGCTCATTTACACTTAATAGCTTGTGATGTCTTTAGTTGGCTTAAAATCGTTTACACGTTATCATCTTGGCTCTTTAACCAGTTTAGATTAGCAACCAGACATTTAAACACATTTAACATAACATATATACATAAAAAACAGTAAGGACCAGCTAACAATGCCCACATTGAGGGGTATCCAACTCAATGTACAACTATGACAACAACCAACACAATATCACACTTTAGATGGCTCACTTCGGCTAGCATAATCTTTACATTTAACCTCAATAAAACATGAAACTTTAAAGGATAAATGAAGCTTAACATACTACCTCAAAAATTCTAAATAGGTTGATGGCTCATTCGATTCACAACACACAAATCGTGCTCAAAAGAACGATAGACGGGGTGCCTTACATACCTTTCTCCGATGAACTTTTCTCTAGCCGATTTCCTATTTCAATGATCAGACTTCAACCTCATTAATCCAGTGATTTTATAGGAAAACTAAAATATTAATCGATAGCACAAAATTCAGCCAAAATAACTGAAAAGAGGCAGTCACAATAGCAACAACAATACATGGCAACAACAATAACATTTAGCCATTTTCTCAACTGGTTTTCACTATATTTTGAGGGAGAAACAAGAGGAATTTTTTACCTTATCTCTACTGTAATTCTTCCCCTAAATATGAAGTATGATTCCAGCAAAAGAGAAAGTCGAAAAGCCTAAGGAAAACGAGAAAAACTCAGCTCACAAACAGTCCATAGGCAGCTCACTTAGCTGTCAATTTCCAGTTTTTCGCTTTGCAATTTGAGAGGTTTAATGGAGGCAAAATCCTTACCATTTGCTGGGTGGTTGTTCTTTGTTAAACATAGGATTAATTGACCTCAAGTTCTTGTCAAAAAACGGAGCAACCTTGCTGTCCAAAACGAAACAAAAATAGTTCACCAAACACACCTCCAACTTCTAGTCTTGTAATAAAAAATTCAAGCAAGGTTAGTAGTAGAATCCTTACCTTTTATAATTGTGTTTAATCCCTACCAAGAGTGAAATATATGTATCTTAGGAAAGCTTCAAAAAACCAGCAAATTCACCACAGAAACACTTGCCAAGTGCAGCCAAAACAGCCACCAAGACACCACCTTCACCTTATGGTAGATCCCCTTCACTTAGCTTCAGTTTAATGCAGTTTAGCTTAGTGTTTTCCTTAGTTGTTTGCTGGAAATTTGAGAGAATTTCAGGGGAAAAGAAGGAACCTTAATTCTAGAAACGTTGAAAATTATTTCATAATACAAGACTTAAAATATAAAGCAATTTGGGCGGTGGCTGTTTTTATGGCGGCGGCCACGTCACTGCCCGGTAGTGCCACCATAAAAAATCTATAACTTTTTAGTCCAAACTCCAATTGACGAGCAGTTTGATGTTCTGAAAACTAGACCCAAATACCATTAATTTTATAGGTCGTGGGGCTTCTAATTCATTATATGTTGGAATATGTAGTTGTTTAAAATTGATCCTTACTTATGCACTTCACATACTATTGTTTTTCTATTCGTACACATTTCCCTTGTCATATACGATAAATATACAACCCGTACTTCTCTTAACCTAGCATAAAAACATCAAATAATCACAAAAAGAAATTTTGGGTGTAATAATATTTTAGTCTACCCCCGCTCAGAAGTGGAACATAAAGATCATTTAGGGACAGTACTTCAGACCCTCAAGACCACCAGTTATATGCAAAGTTTTCTAAATGCGAGTTCTGGTTGAATTCTATAGATTTCTTGGGCCACATTGTATCAGTGGCAGGTATTCAAGGTTATTCACATAAATTAAGGCAGTGAAAACGTGGTCTAGAACTACGACCCCAACAGAGGTTCGCCATTTCCTGGGGTTAGTGGGGTATTACAGAAGGTTCGTGGAAGGATTTTCTACACTATCAGCACCTTTGACTAAATTGACTCAAAAAGAAGCCAAGTTTCAGTTGATCGAAGCCTGTGAGCTGAGTTTCCAGGAATTGAAAAACAAATTGACATCAGCACCAGTGTTAGCTTTGCCAGAAGGTTCAGAGGGTTATGCGGTGTATTGTGTCACTTCAGGCATCGGGTTAGGGTGTGTTCTAATGCAACATGAAAGGTAATAGCATATGCTTTGAGGAAATTGAGATAACATTAAAAGAACTATCCCACCCACAATCTGGTGTTAGCTATAGTGGTTCACGCTTTAAAGATACGGAGGCATTACTTATATGGGGTTCATGTGGATATTTTTACGACCATAAAAGTCTTAAATAAATTTTTTCACACATAAAGAGCTGAATTTGCGCCAATGTCGTTTGTTAGAACTATTGAAAGATTATGATATGAATATCTTGTATCACCAAGGGAAAGCTAATATTGTGGCGGATGCTCTTAGCCACCGATTTATGGGCAGTTTGGCATATTTGAGGCCAGAACAGCAGGAAATGGCCCAAGAATTGCACCAGCTAGCCAACTTAGCAGTTCGGGTAGTTGATACAGGGGATAATGTAGCCATAATTCAGAATACTATAGTATCATCCTTAGTTGTAGAGGTAAAAGTGCGGCAATATGAAGATCCTCAATTAGCACAGCTCAACAATAAGGTACAGTAGGGAGAAGTACCAGCCTTTGAGGTAAGTGAGGATGGGGTTTTGAGATGTAGGGGTTTGCTCTACATTCCAGGTGTGATAGGACTTCGCTAGAAAATCATGGCAGAGGTACATTATTCCCTTTATTCTCTTCACCCAGGTTCAACAAAGATGTATCATGACATAAAAGAGATTTACTAGTGGCCAGGAATGAAGAAGGAGGTAGTAGAATTTGTAGCACAATGTCCTAACTGCAAACAGGTAAAAGCAGAACATCAAAAACCCGGTGGATTGACACGGGAAATAGCAGTGCCTATGTGGAAGTAGGAGGAAATAAATATGGATTTAGTGAAAGGATTACCCCGTACCACGCATAGATTTGATTCTATATGGGTGATTGTTGACAGATTGACGATGTCAGCTCATTTTCTTCCAGTCAGGACCACTTTTTCAACCGAGGACTATGCCGAGTTATACATTAGAGAAATAGTTAGACTACAAGGTGTCCCAGTATCTATCATTTTTGACAGACGAGAACAATCTACAACTAGATTCTGGAAATCATTTTAGAAAGGTTTGGGGACACAAGTCAATTTGAGTACAACATTCCACCCTTAGACAGATGGGCAGGCATAACGTACAATTAAGATGCTGAAGGATATGCTACAGACGTGCATGCTAGACTTCGGGGGAAGATGGGATGAAACATTTATCCCTTATTGAGTTTTCTTATAATAATAGTTATCATTCAGGGATTCAGATGGCACCATATGAGGCTTTATATGGGCGGAAGTGAAAATCCCCAGTTATTTGGTTCGAGGTAGGTGAATCAGAACTAATTGGACCATATATGATCCACCAATCAGAGGAAAAAGTAAAGCTTATCAGAGAATGGCTACTAACAGCTTAGAGCCGCCAAAAATCCTACACTGATGTACGGCGTAGAAATCTAGAGTTCGATATAGGTGACTGGGTATTTCTAAATGTTTCGCCGATGAAGGGTGTGATGAGGTTTGGTAAGAAAGGCAAGCTTAGCCATAGATTTATTGGACCGTATTTATCCTCCAGAGAATAGGCCATGTGGCATACGAGTTAAAATTTTCCTTCAGAGTTAGAATCTATTCACCCGGTCTTTCACATGTCGATGTTACGGAAATGTATAGGGGATCCGTCCCGTGTTGTACCAGTTGAGTACGTCCAGGTTATTGAGGGATTAGCCAACGAAGAGGTTCTAGTGGCCATATTAGATCGGCAGGTTCACAGGATGAGGACCAAAGATGTCGCCTCGGTTAAGGTATTGTGGAGAAATAGAAATAGAGAAGAGATGACCTGGGAAGCTGAGGACGACATGAGATCCATATGTCCTCAGTTGTTGCAGTATTAGACCCGGTTATGCAGTTAAGTGAATTCGTTGATTCAGTTGTTATTATATGATTCATTTTACTTTGACTATACAGTTGACTGCCATTTTGTTGTGAAAGAGTTGTTATAGTGTCATGTGATATATCTGTATTGGACTTTTCTGTATTTAAGGATTTTTGGATAGTCCATGTTACAGGGGAGACTCTGCCGAAATTTTTCCAGAATAATAGTTAGGAGAGTTAAACTTCTGTTAGTTAAAGTACACATTCGAGGACAAATATTCCTAAGGGTGGGCGGATGTTACACCCCGTAAAAACATTAACATTTTGTAGTCATATGTGTGGATTTGTGATAAATAAAGGGAGTACGACGCGTGTAGAGAAGTCTCGAAAGTCAGGTCGAGAAAGTCCAGTCCGCGAAGGGCCAGCGCGATGCGCCAGCCGGTAGGACACTAGCCAGCATGGCATACCAGCCCACTGGCGCGATGACAGGCGTGATGCGGGGGCATCCCTGGTGCACGAGGTTGGGGGAACTATGGCTGCCGTGAGGGGCCTCCCTAGTCCACTTCCCTTTTATATATAGCCTTGACTTCATTTCATTTCAATTTCAAAGTTAAACATATGGTTAGAGAGCGAGAGATACGAAGGAATTAAGCAATTCTCGTCCGTTTAAGCTAAAAAATGCCACCCGAATTCAAATTCACTTCAGGTATCAAAGTGTAAGGCCATAGAGAGCATTACTACAGAGTTATTTTCGCGAAATGCGCCTAGCGAATCAATATCCCGCCGAGCCAAAATTGTTGGAATTTCTCTAAACTAACTTCTATATGGTCCCAGGCTTCAAGTAAGCATTTCTCCCTTCTGAACTCTCTGGAAATTATATATTTTCGGCTGTATTCCGTCAAGTTGTAGTATAGTAGATATTATTATTAAAAGTTATCATTTTTTCCGAATTGAGTATTAAACTAGTCTCATTCTCCCAGTAATACAATTACAATTGGAAAGTGCTATTGAATACAATTTGAAACTCTCTAGTTAATCATAAATCGGCAATCCAGGTATGTAAGGCCATCCCTTCGGCAAGTTAGGTTCGTGGTAAAGTTAGTACAACCCGGGTGTTTATAGTACTTCGGGGAAAATCTATTGGTGTTAGTTGTTATAAACTGAAATTAGCCTATGGTGACAAAAAGTAATTCTTGTCCAAGTTAATGTAGTTAGAATGGTCTTACATCGATGTTTAGTACTTAGATGTTATGCTATACAGAGTTCTATTTACTGAGGCCGTGAAGGCCATTTGAGTTCTATTTGCTAAGGGCGCGAGGGCCATTTGAGTTCTATTTACTAAGGCCGCGAGGGCCATTTGAATTCTATTTACTGAGACTGCGAGGGCCATTTGAGTTCTATTTATTGAGGCCGCGAGGGCCGTATTGTGTTCCATCAGATTGAGGCCGCGAGAGCCGTAATGAGTTTCACTAGAATAAGGCTACGAGGGCTATCCCGAGTTGTAGTGTACACACCATCCTTAGTACTCCGGTAGTAGGAGTAGACTTCTTTTATACTTGTCGGGGATTATGGGGGCCCAATTAGGTTCTTCTGTGTTGTTTGTACCTTCCAGGCTTATGGGGACCTTGTTATGTTCTTGTTTTCTTATATAGACTTGTTGTTTAGATAATTCAGACAGTGAAGGTATTTAGGTTAATCCTTACTCTCTTCCTTTAATTACTACAACTTTACCAATTTTCAGTTAGTTATTATCTTTCTACTTTACATATTCAGTACATGTTGTATTGACTCCCACCTGGGGCACTACATTACGTGCTTGCAGGTGAGGATAGACGCGGTTGGGATGTTCCTAGCCTCCAGCTGAAGTCAGTAGTTTATTCAACTCCTTCCCTATGGAGTTGAAAGTCAGTAGAGGTTTGTACTTTTGATGTAAAATTTATGGGTAGATCGGGCCCCTGTCTCGACCATTATATCACTCCTAGAGGCTTGCGGACTGTTGTACATTTCCTATGGTTAGTTGTTGTTGGTCGTGTGGGGCTGGTGTATGCTTCATTTTATGTGTTGGCCGTATGGGGCCTTGTTTAGCTGTTAGTTGGCGGCCTTGTCGACCATAGTATAGTTTAATGACTTATTTACTTTTCAGTAGAACTAGAGAGCATGGTGGCCTTGTCGGCCCGCATAGGATCCCTGTTATAATATTGTTGTGGTGTCAGCTATCTTCTTTTATAGGTGGCCTTGTTGGTTAGGGGATGTACTTACAGCCGAGATATAGCCCGTTCATTTCTTGAATTAAGTGCTGAATGTGCCCTAGTTGATTTAGGTTAGCTCAGACCAGTAGGGAACCAGGTGCCAGTTATACCTTCCAAGGTGTGGCGTGACAAACTTGGTATCAGAGTCGGTCGTATCGCAGGGAGTCTACGAGCCAGTCCAAGTAGAGTCTTTTCTATGGGTGTGTTGTGCACCATCTTCTATAGGAAGGAGGCTGCAAGGCATAATAGTTTGGTTACTCTTCTTTCTCCTCCAGTCGTGCTATAGAGCTATGTTGTATAGGGTAACTTCATGAGCTTATGTTATCCTATTTATTTACAGAGAAATGTCGGACATACGACAGACGGCAACTGGTCGAGAGTTGGCTGAGGCAGTAGGAGAGGGCACTAGTAGGGGACAACAGGCAGAGTCAGCCCGATCTGAGGGCGACATGGGGACACCACCTCGATCTACACAGCACCCACCACCACATTCAGAGCCCTCTAGGGCGGAAGATATAATAGAACCACCCGCAGATGTACCTGTACCATCAAATCAGGAGCTCAGGGGTGCTTTTTACATGTTGATACAGATGATGTCTGCCCAGCATCATCCTCAGCCGGTAGTACCAGCTATCGTTAAGCCCGCTGAGGGGCCCGATAGTTCGAGTGTTCGTGAGTTTCTGGCTTTGAGTCCCCCCCAGTTTATAGGGACGGACCGCAAACAGAACCCCCAGAATTTCATAGACCAGCTGTAGAGACAGCCGAAAAGCCTATTGTAATTCTTCCCCTCAATATGAAGTTTGATTCCAGCAAAAGAGACAGCCAAAAAGCCTAAGGAAAACAAGCAAAACTCAGCTCACAAACAGTCAATAGGAAGCTCACTTAGCTGCCAATTTCCAACTTTTCGCTTTGCAATTTGAGAGGTTTAAAGGAGGCAAAATCCTTACATTTTGCTGGGGGCTTGTTCTTTGTTAAAAATAGGATCAACTAACCTCAAGTTCTTGTCCAAAAATGTAGTAACCTTTTTGTCCAAAACGCAACAAAAACAGTTCACCAACACACCAAACACACCTCCAACTTCTAGTATTGTAATAAAAAATTCAAGCAAGGTTAGTAGTAGAATCCTAACCTTTTATACTTGTTTTTAATGCCTAAGAAGAGTGAACGTATATGTAGCTTAGGAAATATTCAAAAACCCAGCAAATTCACCACAACAACACTTCCCAAGTGCATCCAAAACAGCCACCAAGACACCACCTTCATCTTATGGTAGATCCCCTTCACTTAGCTTTTGTTTAATGGAGTTTAGCTTAGTGTTTTCCTTAGTTGTTTGATGGAAATTTGGGAGAATTTCATTGGATAAGCAGGCACCTTAATTCTGGTAACTATGAAAATGATTTCATAACTCAAGACTTAAAATATAAAGCAATTTGGGTGGTGGCCGTTTTTAGGGCGGTGGCCACGTCACTGCCCGATAGTGCCACCGTAAAACATCTATAACCTTTTACTCCGAATTCCGATTGATGAGAAATTTGATGTTCTGAAAACTAGACTCAATGAAGTTTAATTTGATAGGTAGTGGGGCTTCTAATTTCTTATATGTTGGAAGATATGGTTGTTTAAAGTTTACCCTTAGTTATGCACTTCACATACTATTTGCTTTTCCGTTTGTACACATTTCCGTTGTCATATTCAACCAATATACAACCCGTACTTCCCTTAAACTAGCATAAAAACATCAAATAATCAAAAAAAATCTGGGGTGTAATATTCTCCCCCCTTAGGAACATTCGTCCACAAATGGAAATTAATTTTGCTTAATATCTTTCAAAGTAGATACTCGGTATCTTAGGTATCAAACACATACCTTAATATCACGCCGACATTGTAAATAGGTGAGGATATTTATTCTTCATTTCCTCCTCAGCCTCCCAAGTTACTTCCTCGATGTTATTACTTCGCCATAATACTTTAACTGAGGCAACTTCTTTGGTCCGAAGTTTCCTGACTTGCTTGTCAAGTATAGAAACTGGGACCTCGGTGTACGTCATTTCCTTAGAAATTCGGACATCATCGATAGGCATAACACGGGTTGGGTCTCCTATACATTTCCGCAACATCGATATATGAAATACTAGGTGGACTGCCACTAGGTCTGGTGGCAACGCCAACTCATAGGCTACTTGTCCTATCCTGCGGATAACTCTGTAAGGCCCAACATATCTAGGGCTCAGCTTGCTATTTCAGCCAAATCACATGACGCCTTTCATAGGAGACACTTTCAGTAAGACCCAATCATCAACAGCAAACTCCAGCGCTCGACGACATACATCTGCATAAGACTTCTTCCTACTTTGGGCCGTCTGAAGCCGATCTCTAATAAGTTTCACCTTGTCAATAGCCTACTACACTAAGTTTTGCCCCAATAACTTTGCCTCATTGAGTTCAAAGAAACCCACTGGCGACCTACACTTTCACCCATATAAAGCATCATATGGGGCCATCTGAATACTCGCCTGGTAGCTATTATTTTAGGCAAACTCAATCAAGGAAACATGGTCGTCCCAGCTTCCTCCAAAATCTAGAACACAAGCACGCAACATATCTTCAAGAGTCTAAATGGTGCATTTAGCCTGTCCATCTTTCTGAGGATGAAATGCGGTACTGAGGCTTACCTGAGTGCCCAAGGCTTTTTGGAAATACTTCCAGAAGTTTGCTGTGAATTGAGAACCTAGGTTAGAAATAATGGTTAAGGGGATGCCATGTAGGCGAACTACCTCAGGGGAATATAAATACTAGAATAATCCTCTGCAGCATATGTACTCCTAACTGGCAAGAAGTGAGTTGATTTAGTTAATCTATCAACTATTATCCAAATAGAATTATGCTTCTTGCTCGTTCGAGGTAATCCTGTAATAAAATCCATATTAATCACCTCCCATTTCAAAGATGGAATTTCTATATCCTGTATCAGACCTCCAAGCCTCTGGTGCTCAATCTTCACCTGTTGGAAATTAGGACACTGAGTCACAAGACCTATGATATCATTTTTCATGTCATTCCACCAATATAGTTGCCTCAGGTCACGATAAATCTTTGTAGCACCTAGGTGTACTGAATACCGAGAGTAATGAGCTTCATTCATAATTTGTTCCCGTAGTTCACCCACATTAGGTACACATAGACGACCCTGGTATCTCAGAACTCCATCGGGTCAACAATCAAATAGACTCTGCTTCTGTTGTGGTATATTGTCTCTCAGTAAGACTAACTCTACATCATGATTTTGTCATTGCTTAACTTCCGCTACCAAGGATGATTCTTCTGTGTTTTTGATAATAACACCCCCATCTTCGACGTCCAGTAACCGAATTTGTAAGTCTGCCAACTGCTGTAGAGTCTTCTTCATTTCAATCCTTTCAACCTGAATATGACTCAAGCTACCCATAGACTTGCGACTTAGCACGTCAGCTACAACATTTGCCTTGCCCGGATGATACAAAATGCTAACATCATAATCTTTCAGCAATTCTAAACACCTTCTCTAGCATAAATTCAACTCCTTCTACTGAAACAAATACTGGAGGCTCTTATGATCTGTGAAGATATCAACGTGTACCCTGTATAAGTTGTGGCGCCAATTCTTCAATGCAAATACCACTGCGACCAAGTCAAGATCATGAGTAGGATAATTTTCTCGTGCTTCCTCAACCATCAAGAGGCATAGGCAATGACCTTACCGTGTTGCATAAGAACACAACCTAGCCCAACTCTCGAAGCATCAGAATATACCACATAACCTCGCCACCCTCTGGAAGATTCAGGACAGGTGTTGAAGTCAGCCTATCCTTCAACTCCTGAAAACTTCTCTCACATGCTTCTGTCCACTGAAACTTAGCTGCTTTACGAGTCAACTTTGTCAATGGCGCAGCGATAGTAGAGAAACCTTCCACAAATCTAGCGATAATAACCTACTAACCCCAGAAAGATGTGAACTTTTGTAGGATTCAAGGGTCTGGGCCAACTCTTTACTGCTTCTATCTTCTGACTATCCATTCTTATACCTTCAGTTGTAATTACATGACTAAGGAAAGCCACAGATATTAGCGAAAATTCACACTTAGAAAATTTAGCGTACAATTTGTGCTCCTGTAGAGTCTATAATACTGCTCTTAAATGATCTACATGCTAGGCCTCAGATCGCAAGTAAATCAGAATATCATAAATGAAGATGATCACAAATACATCAAGGAAAGGCCTAAACACCCGATTCATCAGGTCCATAAAAGGTGGCATTAGTAAGACTAAATGACATCACTAAGAACTCATAATAATCATATCTAGTTTTGAAGGCAGTCTTGGGGATATCAACTTCCCTAACCCATAATAGATGGTACCCGAACCTCAAGTCAATCTTTGAGAAGCATTTGGCACCCTGTAACTGATCAAACAGGTCATCAATCCTGGGAGTGGGTACTTATTCTTAATCGTAACCTTATCCATCCGCTTGTAGTCAATACACATTCTTAACGACCCACCTTTCTTTCGTATAAAGAGCACTGGTGCACCCCAAGGAAATACACTGGGCCAGATAAAACCTTTCTCGAGCAAATCTGTCAACTGCTCCTTTAATTCTTTTAGTTATGTTGGGGAAATTCTGTATAGGGGTACGGATATCGGCTGAGTGCCTAGAATTAAATCAATAGAAAAATCTATCCCCCTTTCAGGAGGAATTACAGGAAAATCCTCTGGAAAAACCTTGGGGAACTCATTTACAATAGAGATTGACTGGAGTGTCGCAGGCTCACATTCCAAGTTTATTACCTGAACCAAGTAAGAAATAAAGCCTTTGGATATCAACTTCTAAGCCTTAAGGTATGAAATAAACTTACCTTTAGGCGTAACGACATTACCATGCCATTCCCGGACTGGCTCGCCGGGAAAATGGAATCTGACAACCTTGGCTCTGCAATCAACATTAGCATAACATGTCGCCAACCAATACATTCCCATAATGACATCAAAATCAACCATTTCAAGCTCAACTAGTTCAGCTAAGGTTGATCTATCACATACCCTTACTACAGAGTTCCGGTAAACTCGTCTAGCTAACACAGATTCGCCAATTGGCATAGAAACAGCAAATGGTATAGATAATAACTCAAGGACTATCTCAAATTGAGTCGCAACCAATGGAGTAACATAAGAGAGTGTAGAACCCGTATCAAGCAAGACATACACTGCACGAGAATAAATAATCAAAGTACTTGTAAAAACATCAGGTGAGGCCTCCTGGTCCTGTCGACGGCCCAAAGCATAAAATTGATTCTGGGTTTCCCCAGAATTAGAAGCCTCTCTCCCTCTACCTCTACCACGACTTGTTTCCAACTAAGGATCATGTCTAGGAGGTCGAACGAAGGATGACGAAGCAACCGCTGATCGTGCTTGATCCGTCTCGACCCAAGCTGAACAATCCCTCATAAAGTGCTCTGGCTGCCCACAACGATAGCATACATTCTTACACTAATGACACTGACCTGAATGAGATTTCCCTCACTGAGGACAAGGTGGCAATAGTGGCCGCCTCTGCCCCGCCCGCTCCTGTTGTCGAGAGCTAGACGGAGCTGGGCCTTGGTCTCTTCTCTATCCCTGAAACTGAGGTGGGGCACTCCCTATAGGCCTAACTGACTGCTTGGATGACTGAGCCCCTGGGTCACCCTGCGGCCCTCTGTAAGGACCCACAGTCCTAGCTCTCTCTCATTGTTCCTACTGTTTTTGAGTATCCCGTAATTGATGAACTAAATCCTCCACCTTTTTGGGAAGAGTCCTAAATTCATGCAATGTCCATGTTCTCCTGAGTAGATATCCCCGAACAATCTCGAGCTATATGAATCCCGAACCCTAACACAAACCTGTGAACTCTATCCTCCATTGTCTGAACCATGTGAGGAGCATACCTAGAAAGAGAATTAAACCTAAGAAATTACTCACACACACTTATACTTCCCTGCTCTAGGTGCAAAAACTGGTCGAGCCTGTCGAAGCTCCTGGGGTAGTTAGTGGTGCATAAAGGCCTCGGAGAACTCTTCCCACTCAACTAGCGGTGCATCGTCTCCTCTGGAATGAGCCCAAGCCTCATACCACAATATGCCACATCACGTAATCTGAACGCCGCCAAATCTACTTCCTCAGTTGCTATAGTTCGCATCACCTTTAACACCCCATAAGTTTGATCAATAAAGTATTGAGGATCCTCGCTCGGGTTTGATCTAGTAAATATAGGAGGGCTCAAACTCAAGAAATTGTGGGCCCTGGAACTCTTAGTTGCTTGGAATCTATATCTCTCCATCGCCTCCAATCGTCACTCGTAACCTGCGGCTATACGAGCCATAAACTAAACAACTCCCTCAAGACCTAGTCCTTCCGTAACAATTGGAGGTACCGCAGGCGCAGGAGGGTCTGCCACTCTGCTACCCTTTGGAACTGCTGGTGCAGGAGAAGCTGGAGGTCTATCTGTCATTGCTCTGACCGGTTTGGGAGGAACTATAATACCTGGGGCAGGAGATTCCCTCTGAGCCTCTGACCTGTCTCCCTTATCCACTAGAGGGAGACTAGTACCCTCCCCAATGGTTGTGCCAATCAACCTCGTAGTCATCTTCCTTGTCACAAGCATACTTTGAAACAATAACATGATTTAGATATCGCAGTACTTAGACCTCGCCTCTATAGAACGACCTATTAGTAAAAGTGAAACAATTCCTAGATGTCTTGTAGCCTCTTGATTATAAGGATGGTGCACAACATACCCATCAGCAAGACTCTACTAGACATGGATTTGTGGACTCCCTAGTACAGGACTTCGCTCTGATACCAAGTCTGTCACGCCCCAAACTGGGGTAGGGCGCAACTGGCACTCGATTCAAGATTGATCTAGAAGCCGGCTATATAGCATCTATAGATGTAATACTAAGGCTAACGAAGTCACATGTCATAACCAACAAAAATAAATACTAGACGCATAATGCCTTGACAATTATATATATGCAACCTAGATAGCCGACAAGGCTACAATAAAGCTAAGTAGAGCAATGGAAAACTAACATGATTACACAACCAAAACTTCTACACAAACTAGTCCAGATTAGCCTCTATAGAGTAAACAAACTAAAATGCACAGGACATGGCCCCGACATACCCATGTTGTACACAAAACTCAAAAAAGTTAAAAGTAGGACATGGCTCCTAAAGAGAGGAGCATACCACTATTCTGTTGAAATTTGGCTCCTACCCTGTCTGATGATCTGAGCCTCAGCCTGTACCTGTAGCATGATTGAAGGAAGGTTCCCAAGATGAAGGGACGTCAGTATTAATAAAATGTACTAGTATGTAAGGTTGAAAACTGTAAACATGTAAGATAAAAATGTAACTGGGCTAGAAATAAGGAATAGTAACAATGCGGAATCCTGAAAACAAAAACCTATAATAAAAAATTATTGAAGTGTAAATGCAATCATCTAATGAACAACAAACACTATAACTAAAATGTCGGTGGCCTGCCGACCATAAAATCCATATAATAATTGTCCAGCTAGTGTACCACACCAGGGTAATAATAAAAATGCCTCCAGTCGGTGTACCACACCAGGGTAAAAGTAAAAATACCTCCAGCCAGTGAACCACACCAGGGTAAACCAATAAGTCTTAAACAAAATCATAAATGGAGGCGATATTACATATATTGGGCAAACATAACACGTATAGCATAGAAATGATAAATACTAAATGTGTGGCCTGCATAGGCCTCCTTCGTAAGGCATAAATGCAACTGAGCACAGATAACATGTAAAGCTAGAAAATTGAACTTAAATGTGTGTATTCAAAACTTGTATAAATCATAAGGAACTGCGGACAACCTAAGAGTTTCAGCAAAACTTATAGATCGTGTTCAATGGACATTAGAGCTCGGAGACTCGCTAGCTTGTCGTTCGTCTAAAGGGAAAGGATTATGAAATCTCCCCTTGGCCTGGCCTATTTCATAACATAAGATAAAGGACAACCATAACTAGGCAATCCTAATTCAATAATCTCGTTTACACTTAATAGCTTGCGATGTCTTTACTTGTCTGAAAATCGTTTACACGTTATCATCTTGGCTCTTTCACCAATTTCGGTTAGCAACCAGACCTTTAAAAACATTTAGCATAACACATATATATAACTAACATTAAGGACCAGCTAAAAATGCCCACACTGAGGGGTCTCCAACTCAATGTACAACTACGACAACAATCAACACAATATCACACTTTAGATGGCTCACTTCGGCTAGGCATAATCTTAACATTTAACCTCAATAAAAAATGAAACTTTAAAGCATAAATGAATATTAACATACTTCCTCAAGACTTTTAAAGAGGTTGATGGCTCATTCGATTCACAACACATGGATCATGCTCAAAAGAACGATAGACGGTGTACCTTACATACCTTTCTCCGATGAACTTTTCTCTAGCCGATTTCCTATATCAATGATAAGCCTTCAACCTCCTTTATCCTGTGGTTTTATATGCCAAATAAAAGATTAATCTATAGCACAAAATTCAGCCAAAATAACTAACCAAAGGCAGTCAAAATAGCAACAACAATACACGGCAACATCAACAACATTTAGCCATTTTCTCAACTAGTTTTCACTATATTTTTAGGGAGAAACAAGAGGAAATTTTTACCTTAGCTCTGCTGTAACTCTTCCCATTAATATGAAGTATGACTCCATCAAAATAGACAGCCGAAAAGCCTAAGGAAAATGAGCAAAACTCAGCTCACAAACAGTCCATAGACAGCTCACTTAGCTGCCAATTTCCAGCTTTTCGCTTTGCAGTTTGAGAGGTTTAAAGGAGGAGAAATCCATACCTTTTGCTAGGGGGTTGTTCTTTGTTAAACATAGGATTAATTGACCTCAAGTTATTGTCCAAAAAACGCAGCAACCTTGTTGTCCAAAACGCAACAAAAACAGTACACCAACACACCTCCAACTTCTAGTCTTGTAATAAAAAATTCAAGCAAGGTTAGTAGTAGAATACTTACCTTTTATACTTGTGTTTAATACCTACCTAGACTGAACATATATGTAGCTTAGGAAAGCTTCAAAAACCCAGAAACTTCACCACAACACTGCCCAAGTGCAGCCAAAATAGCCACCAAGACACCACCTTCACCTTATGGTAGATCCCTTCACTTAGCTTTAGTTTAATGGAGTTTAGCTTAGTGTTTTCCTTAGTTGTTTGCTTGAAATTTGAGAGAATTTCAGAGGATAAGCAGCCACCTTAATTCTCGAAACATTGAAAATGATTTCATAACTCAAGGCTTAAAATATAAAGCAATTTGGGCGGTGTCCGTTTTTAGGGCGGTGGCCACGTCACTGCCCCATAGTGCCACCGTAAAATATCTATAACTTTTTACTCTGAACTCCGATTGATGAGCAGTTTGATGTTATGAAAATTAGACTCAAAGACCTTTAATTTTATGGTCGTTTAAAGTTGATCCTTACTTATGCACTTCACATACTATTTGGTTTTCCATTCGTACACATTTCCCTTGTCATATATAACCAATATACAACCCGTACTTCTCTTAACCTAGCATAAAAACATCACATAATCACAAAAAAAAAAATTCGAGGTGTAATAATATTCTAGTCTACTCCCGCTCAGAAGCGGAACATAAAGATCATTTACGGGCAGTACTTCAGATACTCAGAGATCGCCAGTTATATGAAAAGTTTTATAAATGTTAGTTCCAGTTGAATTCTGTAGCTTTATTGGGTCACATTGTATCAGAGGATGGTACTCATGTTGATTCACAAAATTTTAGGTAGTGAAGACGTGGTCTAGAACTATGACCCCAACAGAGGTTTGCAGTTTTCTAGGGTTATCCGGGTATTACAGAAGGTTCGTGAAAGGATTTTCTACCCTGTCAACACCTTTGACTAAATTGATTAAAAAAGAAGCCAAGTTTCAGTGGACCAAAGCCTGTGAGCAGAGTTTCCAGGAATTGAAAAACAGATTGACATCAACACCAGTGTTAGCTTTGCCGGAAGGTTCAGAGGGTTATGCGATGTATTATGTAGCTTGAGGCGTCGGGTTAGGGTGTGTTCTAATGCAACTTTGAAAGGTAATAGCATATGCTTCGAGGAAATTTTGAAAACATGAAAAGAACTATCCCACCCATGATCTGGAGTTAGCTGCAGTGGTTAACGCTTTAAAGATATGAAGGCATTACTTATATGGGGTGCATGTGTATATTTTTACTAACCATAAAAGTCTTTAATACATTTTCACACAGAAAGAGCTGAATTTGCGACAATGCCATTTGTTAGAATATTGAAAGATTATGATGTGAACATCTTGTATCACCTAGGGAAAGCTAATATTGTGGCGGATGCTCTTAACCACTGATTTATGGGCAGTTAGGCATATCTGAGGCCAGAACATCGGGAAATGGCCTGAGAATTGCACCGGCTAGCAAGCTTAGTAGTTCGGGTAGTTGATACAGGGGATAATGGAGCCATAATTCAGAATACTGCAGTATCATCCCTAATTCAAGAGGTAAAAAAGAGGCAGTATGAAGATTCTTAATTAGCACATCTTAGAGATAAGATACAACAGGGAGAAGTACCAACCTTTGAGGTAAGTGAGGATGGGGTTTTGAGATGTAGGGGTCGCCTCTGCGTTCCAGATGTGGTAGGATTTCGCTAGCAAATCATGGCAGAGGTACATTATTCTCGTTATTCTATTAACCCAGGTTCACCAAAGATGTATCATGACATAAAAAAGATTTACTGGTGGTCGGGAATAAAGAAGGAGGTAGTAGAATTTGTAGCACAATGTCCTAACTGCCAACAGGTAAAGGTGGAACATCAAAAACCAGGTGGATTGACACAGGAAATAGCAGTGCCTATGTTGAATTGGGAGGCAATCAATATGGATTTAGTGACAGGATTACCCCGTACCAGCGCAGATTTGATTCCATTTGGATGATTGTTGATAGATTGACGAAGTCAGCTCATTTTCTGCCAGTCAGCACCACTTTTTCAGCCGATGACTATGCCGCGTTATACATAAGAGAAACAGTTAGACTACACGGTGTCCCAGTATCTATCATATTTGAAAGAGGATCACAATTTACAACTACATTCTGGCAATCATTTTAGAAAGGTTTAGGGACACAAGTAAATTTTAGTACAGCATTCCACCCTCAGACAAACGGGCAGACAAAACGTACAATTTAGACGCTTGAGGATATGCTACGGGCGTGCGTGCTAACTTCAAGGGTAGTTGGGATGAACATTTGCCCCTTATTGAGTTTTCTTATAATAATAGTTATCATTCGACGATTCAGATGGCACCGCACGAGCCTTTATATGGGCGAAAGTGCAGATCTCCATATGGTTGGTTCGAGGTTGGTGAATAAGAACTAATTGGACCGGACATGATCCACCAGTCAGAAGAAAAAGTAAAGCTTAATTAGAGAACGGCTGCTGATAGCTCAGAGCCGCCAGAAATCCTACGCTGATGTACAACGTAGATACCTGGAGTTCGATATAGATGACTGGGTATTTCTAAAAGTTTCACCGATGAAAGGTGTGATGAGATTTAGTAAGAAATGCAAGCTTAGCCCTAGATTTATTGGACCTTATCGAATCCTCCGGAGAATAGGCCAGGTGGCATACGAGTTAGATTTTCCTTCAGAGTTAGAATCTATTCACCCCGTCTTTCATGTGTCGATGTTACAGAAGTGTATAGGGGATCCATCCTATGTTGTACCAGTTGAGGACGTCCGGGTTACTGAGGGGTTAGCCTACGAAGAGGTTCCAGTGGCAATATTAGATCAGCAGGTTCGCCAGTTAAGGACCAAAGATGTCGCCTAGGTAAGGTATTGTGGAGAAATAGAAATAGAGAAGAGATGACCTGGGAAGCTGAGGATGACATGAGATCCAAATATCCTCAGTTGTTCCAAGATTAGACCCGGTTATGCAGTTAAGTGAAGTCGTTGATTCAGTTGTTGTTCTATGACTCATGTTACTTAGACTATTCAGTTGACTGTCATTTTATTGTGAAAGAGTTGTTATAGTGTCATGTGATATATCTGTGTTGGACTTTTCTGCATTTCAGGAGTTTTGGATAGTCCATGTTACAGGGGAGACTTTTCCAAAAAAATTTCAGTATAATAGTTAAGAGAGTTAAACTTCCGTGAGCTAAAGTAGACATTCGAGGACGAATGTTCCTAGGGGAGGAGGATGTTACACCCCATAAAAACATTAACATTTAGTAGTCGTACGTGTGGATTTGTGATAAATAAAGGGAGTACGACGCGTGTAGAGAAGTCTCAAAAGTCAGGTCGAGCGAGGCCAGGCCGCAAAGGGCCAGCGCGATGCGCCAGCCGGCAGGACACAAGCCAGAGCAGCGTGCCAGCCCACTGGCGCGACGCGGGGGCATCCCTGGCGCACGGGAGGGGGGGCACTAGGGTAGCTATGATGGCTGGCGCG
>JACEIK010012124.1:9556-24839 GCA_018107945.1 Datura stramonium | reverse complement strand
AGTTTACTAGTATACAAATAATTTATCAGTCGACATGGCTATTTTATCATCCTAATATGATGTGTTAATTAAGTATTCAAAATATATTGAAGAACTATAAGATTTTTTAAGAAATCTTTTGTATTAAGTTGTTCTCATGATAAGTTGATTGTACCAGTTAATATTGGCACTGAATTTCCGAAATTCTAAAAAGTATAAAAGGTGAATATGGGCTCATTCTCTTGCCATGTTATGTCTTAAATTGATGCATCTATAGGATATTCACATGTGTGTTTATTGTCAACCTGTAGTTTGATATCCACAAAGATGCTTGCTCAATACTAATTAAGTTGAAAGCATAATTTTCAGATTGTATAATCAAGACAAGTCATCTTGATAATGTTGGTTTATATCCAAGCTGGTTTGGCATTGAATGCCTCTAATAATTTGTTGAACCGTTGCTTATAAGAGTAAAACTTAATGGGTTGGTCTACGATATGATATATTACAATAACACTTGTATGTTTGACTAATAAATTATGATTAACTCCACCTACGTTCAATTGGTCCAGGGTCAGAAACCAAATATTTTCATCTAATAACTTTTGATGTGCAGTATATGATTAATGAATCTCTCACGATGCTCACAGTTGAATTTCTCAAAGAAAATCGAGGATGCATGCTAATTTTTCTAACATGAGGGGGAAGGTGTAATACCCCAAAAATCCCTAAGACTAGACTTGGGATTGGAAATCTAATCAGCAGGAAAAAAAGGGAATTTTTTTCATAGGACGACTCATTGTACAAGTCATGGTAAGAAATAACAAGTCGTAGGATCAATTGTGGTCAGCATTTGCTGAAGGAAGTCCAGTAACAACGAGCCATGGAATGACTCATGGGTCCCTATAGCTAATCGTGGGTTGGAGTCATTGTTCGGATCTATGTTGTCAGGGTGGATGGTACAAGTCATGGTACGACTCGTTGTAGGAAACAATTAGTCATGGTTAGTACCCATGAGAAGAGGCAGTAAAAGTGGGTGCAGTGATAATGGACGGTCCAACGACCCATTGGAATGTGTAAGAATTTGTTGTTTGACCCGTGGTGGAGATTCTAGAATATATACTTATGGAGTCAGTGGTTACGACAAGAGGATACAACGGGTCGTTGTGTTGAGTAACGACCCATCCTGTCGAGTTGTCGTTCGAATGCTTGAGAATTGAGAAAATTTGGAAGGAAGTAATGGGAGATACCACAAGTCGTGGTATTGAAGGATGACCTATGGTGTGAGTCGTGGTACCTAATAGTGTGACTTTTCCTACAAAATTAGTAAGGGAATTTTTGTAATTTCTAAGCTTTTAAGTCCTAAACTACATTATTTTAAACTCTGAAAGAAGTGTATTAAGGGAGTTTAACATATTCTAATTCATTTAACTCCTATGCATGCAAGTTTAGAAGTTCCACTTAGAAGATCAAGCTTGAACCTTATCAATTTCTTCCCCAAATCTCTTGGGCTTTCAAGTCAAGTTTAGATTCAGCTTACCTAGCTATGTAGGGCTATGAATGAGAGTTTTCTTTCACTCTCATGCCCAGATTTCTCCTTAAGTTCATGAATTCAAGTCTTAATTCAATTTTATGATCTTATAAGGGTTTTAGACCAATTTTATGAAATTCTCTATGATGTGTTTATGGGTTTATTACATTAATGTTCCAAAGCATGTTTTAAGATTCATGAGAAGATTTTATACCTATTTTAATTATAAATTCATGATTTTAAGTTTTAGAAAATTATATCCAATTATGCAAGTTTTATGAGAAGTCAAGTTTATGATTCATGATTTCAAGTATGATGAGATATCTAGCATGATTGAATGTTTACAAATTACCTATGTATGAATCCATGATTTTGACTTATGAAGTCTATTTCAAATATGAATGATTTTAACTTTTGGGCAAGTCCACACAAGTTAAGTATGCTTTCATGATTTTGCCAAGGATAATAAGATCAGCTTATGATATGGTTTGGAGTCAAGACTCCCCGTGTTTAGATTTCAGACTATGCACGTGATTATGATTTTAGCTTCATTGAAAAATGATGGGAGCACTGTGTATATTTTTGGGAGTAGTGTCTAGCATCGAGTAGGCTTGGGGTTCCAAGATTCTCTGATCTCAGAACTACACGCCAACATAGATATATTTATATTTGAGATCTCTCAAGAGAGCTTTCCCCACCCGCCAGAGGGCCTTCGGCTTGATATTGATATCATGGTAGCGTCCTTAGCCCTAGCAAGGTTTTGGACAGCTCTGCCCATTTGAGTGTGATAGTTGGTACATCATGTAATCTCTATCGTAATGGTGTCGGTTATGACGAGTCTCCTATTATTCCTCATGATTTCAGTTGTTCATTTTTATTTCTTATGATACTATATTTTACAGCAGGTTTTACCAAATGATCAGATTATGAGATTTTACTTATGATTTCATCTATGATAAGTCATATGAATTCTGTTTTAGCTTTGGATCATTCTATTTAGTTGTTCTATTCAACTTGTGATTATACATGTTTTAGATTCATATTTCAGCATGTTGTCCTTACTGTCATGATCTTATGATTTATGATTATATCCATGATTTCACTTAATAGTTACTCAACATGTTTTACTTACCTTGCATACTCAATACATTCTAAGTACTAACCGCATACTCTATGATGTATCAATTCATAATACAGGTCCAGACGATCAAATTCAATTCCGTCATTAGCCAGTTCCCACAGCTTAGTCCAATTTCCCATCATTGTTGAGTCCACATTTTATGAGGACCTTTAGTTGTGTGTTGAGTTATGTTATCTCGGTTTTCAGACTTTAGAGAGCTACTTGGTGGTGTTGTCCCTTCAGTTCATTAGATAGAAGTAGAGGCTTGTCAGATATTATGTAAACTATCAACTTTATCAAGTATTGACTCTGTGTTATGTTATTATGTTATTCAAACTTCTGCTTATTCATATTTTAGTTATCAGATTCCGCTTAATGTATGTTATTTACTTATTATGTTCATGACATGGGTCAATTTGGAGCCATTTGTGGTTCTAGGTCCCATGTCTCGATCTAGGGTCCCAGCTTGGGTCGTGATAAATTTGGTATTAGAGAAAACGTTTAGAGTGTCCTAGGGTTTCTGAAAGCCGCATTGAGTAGAGTCTTTTCCATGGGTGAGAAGTGCGCCACAATTATGGGGGAGAAGCTACAAAATGTTTTAGGAAATTTCCCTTCTTTCACGATCTATGTCGTGCGATGAAGTATCTCTATATCCTTCTAACTCGTGCTATACGTGTTTTCAGAAATATGCATCCACGCCGAGTGAATGGAAGGAGGAATCGTAATGGAAATGGCCACAACAATGGAAATGGAGACGGGCATTAGCAAGCCCTTCCAGCACTAGTAGATCCTACGCATGTGCAGGTCACTCATGCTGAGTTTAGAGCAGCACTTCAGATGTTGGTACAGGTGATGACTGCCCAAGTCAATAAGCAGACGGTGTCCCATGTTCCTTAGAATGGGAACACTGTGGCAACAAGAGTTCGAGACTTCCTCTAGATGAATCCGCCGAAGTTTCTGGTGTCGAAGGTGGACGAGGACCCTCATGAATTCATTGAGGAGGTGCATAAGATCACCCATATTATGGGGGTGAATGGAGAAGAAACTGTGGACCTAGCCTCTTATCAGATGAAGGGGGTTGCTTGCATATGGTACCGCTAGTGGAAGGATGATAGAGCAGTGGGAGCAGTCTCGTGGGTTGGGATGAGTTTGTGACTGCCTTCTTGGATAGGTTCTTCCCTAGGGAGTTGAGGGAGGCGAAAGCGGCGTAGCTCATCAACTTGAAGAAGAACCATTGGACTATCCAAGAGTATGCCTTGGAGTTTACCCCGCTGTCCAAGTATTCACCGAAGATGGTTGCGGATCAGAAGGCTCATATGAGCAGGTTTGTGAATGGAGTATCAGACTTGCTGGTTAAGGAGTGCAGAACCACTATGCTAAATAGTGACCTACACTTCTCATGATTGGTCATATACGCCCAGCAGATAAAGGTGGATCAGATGAAGGAGAAAGAGTGAGAGGCCAAGAGGGCCAGGATATGGAGTTATGGGCAGTTCCAGTAGAGATCTCGCGGAGGACATAGCCACCAGTCCTATCAAAGATTGTCAGCCCAGTGCCATCATCAACCAGTGTCCCATACAAATCTAGGCGTGATCAGTAGGGTAGAATATCAGGCTCTGAAGGGCAGGGGAGCATTTCAGTAAAGCCCAGTATTCCAGTTTGTCGAAGGTGTGGTAGGAGGCACACCGGAGAATGCTTAGCAGGTTCAGGTGCATATTTCGGGTGAGGGAAGCCTAGACACCAGCTCAGAGACTGCCCTTCAGCCAGATAGGGCCATAGTAGAGGTCGTGACCTAGTCACTAGTTCAGCAGCTCCACCAGCATGCTCAGCTCAGCAGGGTGCATCCACTAGTGCAGGTGGTGGTTAGAGTCAGAACTGATTCTATGCCCTCTCATCTCGTCAGGAGCAGGAGGTCTCTCCAGATGTGGTCATTGGTATGTTATGAGTATTCCATCTTGATATTTATGCATTGTTAGATCCAGGGGCTACCTTATCTTTTGTGACTCCTTATGTTGCCGTTAGTTTCGAAGTCAGTCTCAAAATCCTATCAGAACCCTTCTCAATTGCCACTCCAGTCGGTGACTTTGTTATAGCTCGATGGGTATACAAAAACTACCCTGTCAAAATCCTTCAAAGAGTCACATCAGTTGATCTAGTAGAGTTAAACATGACCGACTTTGATGCTATTTTTGGTATAGATTGGTTTCATGCATGTTATGCCTCAATAAAGTGTAGAATCCGAATAGTAAAGTTCCAATTTTCGGATGAGTCAGCCCTTGAATGGAAGGACAGTTCAGTTGTGCCTATAGGTCGCTTTATTTTCTATCTCAAGGCCATGAAGATGATTTTTAAATATTGTGTGTACCATCTAGTTAGGGTTAAGGATGTGACGTCCAAGACCCCGATTCTTCAGTTAGTTCATATAGTGTGCAAGTATTCGGAGGTGTTCCCAGATCTACTAGGAGTCCCTTCCAAGCGGGAGATTGACTTTGGTATCAACCTTCTCCCCGATATGCAACCTATGTCCATTCCTCCTTATAGAATGGCTCCAGCCGAGCTAAAGGAGTTCAAAGATCTCCTAGATAAGGTTTCATCAGTCCTAGTAAATCCCTGTGGGGTGCACCAGTTCTCTCTATTCGCAAGAAGGATAGTTATCTTAGAATGTGCACTGATTATCAATAGTTGAACAAGGTTACAATAAAAAACAAGTATCTCCTCCCAAGGATTGATGAATTTTTTTACCAACTTCAGGGTGCTAAGTGCTTCTCAAAGATATACCTCAGATCCGGATATCACCAGCTCAGAGTTAGAGAGAGTGACATCCCGAAGACAACCTTCATGACTCGGTATGGTGAGTTTGTAGTTATGTATTTTGGAGTAATAAATGCTCCTGCAGCTTTTATGGATTTGATGAACATGATGTTCAAGCCATATTTGGATATGTTCGTGATTATCTTCATAGACGATATTCTGATATACTCTCAGAGCGAGGAGGAGCATGCCGCTCATTTGAGGATTTGTTGCAAACTCTCAAGGATTGCCAGCTATTTGCTAAGTTCAGCAAGTGTGAGTTTTTATTGGATTCGGTAGCATTTTTGGGTCATGTGGTGTCAAGCGAGGGTGTGTAGGTGGACTCTCAAAAGATAAAGACAGTGAAGAATTGGCCTAGACCAGTTAATCATTCGGATATCAGGAGCTTCTTGGGTTAGTAGGCTACTACAGGAGATTTGTTGAAGGATTTTCATCCATTGCAGCACCATTGACTTAATTGACCCAGAAGAAGGTCAAATTTCAGTGTTCGGACGCTTGTGAAAAGAGTTTTGAGGATCTAAAGACTCGACTCCCTTCGACCCCAATATTGACTCTACCCGAGAGCACATATGGATTTGTTGTGTATTGTGATGCCTCTAAGGTTGGTCTTGGTTGTATGTTGATGCAACATGGTAAGGTCATCACGTATGCCTCTAGACACCTTATGACTCATGAGAAGAATTACCCGACGCATGACTTAGAGTTGGCAGCGGTGGTGTGCGCATTGAAGATTTGGAGAGACTACTTGAATGGGGTGCATGTGGATGTTTTTACATAAGAGCCTTCAGTATGTGTTCACTCAAAAGGAGGTGGCTAGAGCTTCTCAAGAACTATAACATGAGTGTCCTTTACCATCCAGGCAAGACCAATATTGTGGCAGATGCCCTTCGTAGGTTTTCCATGGAGAGTGTGTCTCATGTTGAGGATGGGAGAATGAAGTTAGCAAAGGATGTTCATAGGCTTTCTTGTTTAAGGGTTCACCTTATTGACTTGACAGATGGTGGTGTCATTATTCGAAATGGTTCAGAATCTTCATTGGTGACTGAGGTCAAGGCTACACAAGACGAGGATCCTATCTTGGTGAAGCTAACAGAAGCTGTCCAAAATCAGAAAGCGGAGCCTTCTCCCAAGGGGGAGATGGTGTACTTTATTATCAGGGTCGTTTATGTGTTTTAGGTGTTGATGATCTGAGAGAATGAATGTTGCATAAGGCTCATGGCTCTCATTATTCTATCCACCCAGGTTCCACCAAGATGTACTGTGATCTACGGGAAGTCTATTGGTGGAATGGCATGAAGGACATATCAGAGTTTGTGGATAAGTGTCCAAATTATCAACAAGTGAAAGTTGAGCATCAGAGACCTGGAGGTATGCTACATGACATCAGTATTCCTACTTGGAACTGGGAAGAGATCAATATGGACTTCATCATAGGGTTGCCTTGTACTCGTCGACAGTATGACTCTATTTGGGTGGTCGTAAACAGGTTGACCAGAGCAACTTATTTCTTACCGGTCAAAACTACCAATTCAACAGAGGACTATGCTAGATTGTACATTCGGGATCTAGATCGGTTACACGGAATTCCTTTTTCCATCAGTTTAGATAGAGGTACTTAGTTAACCTCATAGTTTTGGAGGTCGTTTCAGAAGGGACTTAGTACTCAAGTCAAGCTTAGCATAGCTTTTCACCCCCAAATAGTTGGTTATGCCGAGCGGGACCATTCAAACTCTTATGGATATGTTGAGAGCATGTGTGATTGAATTCAAGGGTAGTTGGTATAATCATTTACCTCTCTATCATGATGGTGTCAGTTAAGACGACTGTGATCTACGGGAAGTCTATTGGTCGAATGGCATGAAGGACATATCAGAGTTTGTGGCTAAGTGTCCAAATTATCAGCAAGTGAAAGTTGAGCATCAGAGACCTGGAGGTATGCTACAGGACATCAGTATTCCTACTTGGAAGTGGGAAGAGATCAATATGGACTTCATCATAGGGTTCCCTTGTACTCGTCGACAGTATGACTCTATTTGGGTGGTCGTAAACAGGTTACCAGAGCAGCTTATTTCTTACCGGTCAAAACTACCAATTCAGCAGCGTACTATGCTAGATTGTACATTCGGGATCTAGTTCGGTTACATGGAATTCCTTTGTCCATCAGTTCAGATAGAGGTACTCAGTTAACCTCGTAGTTTTGGAGGTCGTTTCAGAAGGGACTTAGTACTTAGGTCAAGCTTAGCATAGCTTTTCACCCCCAAATAGTTGGTCATGCCGAGCGGGACCATTCAGACTCTCGTGGATATGTTGAAAGCATGTGTGATTGACTTCAAGGGTAGTTGGGAAAATCATTTACCTCTCATCGAGTTTGCTTACAATAATAGTTACCACTCGAGTATTCAGATGGCTCTATTTGAGGCTCTTTATGGTTGGAGGTGTAGACCGCCTATTAGTTGGCTCGATATAGGTGAAGCTACATTTATAGGGCCATATTCAGTTCACAAGGCCATGGAGAAAGTTTACCTTATTATGGAAAGGATGAAAATAGCTCAGAGTCGTCAGAAGTCATATGTGGATGTTAGGCGAAGAGAGCTTGAGTTTGAAATCAATGATTGGGTGTTTCTAAAGGTGTCTCCCATGAAGGAAGTGATGAGGTTTGGAAAGAAAGAAAATCTTAGTCCCTGATGTATTGACCATTATAAGATTCTAAGGTGAGTTGGAAAGGTGGCATATGAGTAGGAGCTACCGGCTGAGTTAGCCTTTGTACGTCTAGTTTTCCATGCATCTCTATTGAAGAATTGCATTGGTGACCCAACCTTGGTTGTTCCGATGGAGAGCATAGGTGTGAAGGATAGTCTTACCTATAAGGAGGTTCCAGTTGAGATCCTTGATCGTCAGTCGGAAGTTGAGAAACAAAGAAGTGGCTTCAGTGAAGGTTTTGTGGAGGAATCGACTTGTTAAGAGAGCTACATGGGAAGCCAAAGTAGATATGATGGCCAGATATCTGCATCGTTTCCTTTCTGGCTCATTTCCAGCATGAGGTATCAGTTTCTTCCTTAATACTCTATTCATTTTCATATCAAGTTCATATATCTCATCTCCTTTCATGTTTTAGCATATATGTGTGACTCATGAATTCAGTTCAGTCATGTGAATCAGTTCGGAGTCAATCACTCCGTCAATTTTCAATTTCAGTTGTTCTATTTTGGAATTTTTAGTTCTTTCCCCAGCTTTTCAGTATGCTTAACTCACATTCGAGGATGAATATTCTCAAGGGGGAGAATTGTAATACCCCAAAAGTCCTTAAGACTAGACTCGGGATTGAAAATGTGATCAGCGGGAAAAAAAGGAAAAAATTTTCACAGGACGACTCAATGTATGTTTGGAAATGTGATCAGCGGAAAATTTTTCCACTAGACTCGGGATTGGAAATGTGATCGGTAGGAAAAAAATTTCACTACAACTTATGATATATTTTTTTAATACCCCAGAAGTCCCTAAGATTAGACGTGGGAGTTAAAAATTTAAAACTGATGAAACTGGGGAAATTGTTGCAGAACGAGAGGTCCTACAGATCATTGATTCAACCAATGATCCGTTGGAGTGAGCCGTAGAAGGTTTATGGTTTTGGGGCAGTGGAGACAACGACCGGCATAACAACTCATTGTGGGAAACAATGAGCCGTTGTTGGTAGTCTTGGTAAGATGTGGACTTGATATTCAGGGAAGTAACGGGCCACCGCACGAACCGTCATGAGGTACCACGGATCATGGTGAGCAGTCGTTGTTAGGATGCTGAGATGGCCAGTGTATGTGACAGAACGAGACCACGACTCGTGGGTTCTAGTAACGAGTCATGGTAAGGCTCGTGGTTTGAGGAAGTATAAAGTTGGCAGAAGGAAACCACGATCGAATGAACAACCCGTTGAAGGTAAGAATGAATTGTTGTTTCAGTCGTTGTTTGAGCCAAGGCCTAAGCCTGGACAGTGCATAGCATGGACAGATACCAAGGGTCGTGGTATCCTCCAACGACCCGTTGGGTCGTCCATTGTTTGCTCTAGTGAGCAGTTTTTCTGCGTGATCAGTAAGGGTATTTCCACAATTCTTATGTTCTATGGCCCTACACTACATCGTTTAAGGCTCGTTTAAGTGGATTTTAGGAGGAGAAAACCTATTTTAAGTTATTTTCTTTCATGCATGCAAACTTGAGAGGTTGAAGAGGTGATTCAAGGCTAGTATTCAAGGTTTCCATCCAATTTCCTCTTGGATAATCAAAAATTTGGTGGAATCAATCCCTTCCAGGTATGTAGGGTTATGAGTGGGTTTTTCCTTCTACACCCATGCCCAAACTCTATCTAAGCATGAGAGATTCCAATGATCAAGTTACGGGGTTTTCACCCAATTGCATAATTCTTCAATTTCTATACATGGGTACGATTAGATTATGTTTCTATTCATGAATCGTGAAGCATGGGCATATTTTAAATTATTTTCAATCAAAATTTGTATTTTCTAGTTTTATCAAATTAAAGGCCCATGGATGAGAAGTTCATGAAAGAAGAGAATGATGATGAATATATGATGATGATGATGAGATTTGATGATGAAAAGCATATTTCTAAAGCTACCCATGATTATGATATTGTTTTCAAAATAAATTGAGTAGATCCTACCATGATAAAGTTTTGGGCAAAGCCCTTATATCGAGTATGATGATGTAGTATCTCTAAAGTAGGCTTACCACATGGTTTGGGAGTAAAGGCTCCCACTTATCTTTGAGCTTGGGGTATGTTTCGAAATAAAGCTTCGCATATGCATGAATTCACAATTGAGATGTATGTTATTATTGAGCTTCATGTTCATACAATGTCGAGTCTATGCATGATTTCACTACTAAGCTTTATAATAGAAAATGTTGAGCTTTGTCAATAGACAATATTGAGATTCGTTTTCATACGATGTTGAGTCTATGTGTGATTTCATTATTGAGCTTTGTCAATAGACAATGTTGAGCTTCATTTTTATACGATGTTGAGTCTATGCATGATTTCATTATTGAGCTTTATCAATAGACAATGTTGAGCTTCATTTTCATACGATGTTGAGTTTATGCATGATTTATTGTTGAGCTTTGTCATGGACAATGTTGAGCTTCGTTATTAAATGATGTAGAACATATGCATGTTTTTGGGATAAGAGTCTAGCACCGAGCGAGCTAAGGGTCGATCACCCTATGCCCCAGAACTACGCACCAACATAGTATTATACTTNATATATTATATTGGGACCTCCCTTGTAAGCTATCCCCTTTCCCGATTGGGCCCCGAACTTGATATCAATATCATGGTATCGTCCTTAGTCCTGGAAAGGCTTTGGACGGCTCTACCCACTTGAGTGTGATAGTTGGGACCACGTAAGCTCTATCATGGTATGTCGGTTATGTGACGAGTCTCCCAGTGTTCCTCATGATTCAGTTATGCATATTTACTACTCATAATTTCTATATACACATGCATGTTCTAAAAGCAAGGTTTGCCTCAATGTTCAGCTTTTCTATAAATGTCATATTTCAGCTTTAAGTCATTGGGGTCAATTTAATGTTATAAAGCTATATATCGTATGTTATAAAAAGATCATGATTTCAGAAAGAATGCATGCAAGCCCTACTCTCAGTTAATGATGTTTATGTTTTGACTAGTGCATTGTGTTAAAGTGATTTTACGTACTTTAGCGGTTTTACTTACCTTGCATACTCGGTACATTCCACGTACTGACCGCATACTTTCTATGTTGTATCGTTTCATGATACAGGACCCGGCTCTCAGGTTTAGCCCCGCTCTTAGACAGTTCATCGGAGTTAGAGTCTGCTTATTGGTGAGTCCTAATCGTTCGAGGACCAAACTATCTATCCTTCTTTATGTATTTTAGATTTCAACTGGTTGAGTTAGTTGGGGTCTTGTTCCATCAACTCGTCATGTTTATAGGCTATTCAGACATATGTATGTATTCAACTTCAGATTTTATATTTGTATATTATTTTTAAGTTAGACTTCTGCTATGATGGTATTGATGGTTATTCAGTTCTTGATTGAGTTAGATGTATGCTTATGTCATGGGTCAACTTGGGGTCTCTCGGAGATCCTTTTACCGTGTCTATGATCAGGGCCTCCATTGGGGTCGTGATAAACTTGGTATCATAGCAATAGGTTTGAAGTGTCCTAGGGTGTTTGAAAGCCGCATTAAGTAGAGACTTTTTCATGGGTGTGAAGCGCGCCACACTTATGACCAAGAGGCTACTAGACGTTTAGGAAATATCCCCTTCTTTCATGATCTATGTCATGCGATGAAAAGTCTTTCTATCCTTCTAATTCATGTTATTCGTGATTGCAGAATCATGGCTTCTTGAAGAATGAATGGTAGGAGAAATGGAAATGGAGAATGCCACGAGGATGGCAACGGTGATGGGCATTAGCCAGCCCCACCAGTTCAGGAGCCCCAGGCACCGGAGCTAGTTTCTCATGCTGAGTTTCGGGCCACTATTCAAATTCTCGTGCAGGCCATGAACACTCAGGTCAATCAGCAAGCAGTTGCACATGTTCAGCAAAATGGCAATTCAGCGGCGGCTCGAGTCAGGGATTTCCTAAGGATGAACCCGTTGGAGTTCTTGGGGTCCAAGGTAGATGAGGACCCGCATGATTTCATTGATGAGATTGTCAAGATCACCAAGTCATAGGGGTGAGTAGTGTTGAGTGCACAGAGTTGGCCTCCTACAAGTTGAAGGGGGTTGCGCATATCTGGTTTCGCCAATGGAAGGATTGCAGGGTCGCAGGAGCAGGTCCGATCACGTGGGAGGAGTTTCATGTTGCATTCCTAGATCGCTTCTTCCCTCAGGAGATGAGGGAGTTGAAGGCAGCTGAGTTTGTAAACTTGAAGCAGGGAAGAATGAAAGTGCAAGAGTATTCCCTTGAGTTCACTCGTCTATCAAAATATGCCCCGGAGTTAGTGGCTGACCATAGGATGCGGGTGAGCAGATTTGTGCATGGGTATAGAAGGGTATTTGGACAAGGAGTGTCGGATTGCTATGATCCATTAGGATATGGACTACCCTCGGATTCTGTTGTATGCCCAGCAGATGGAGGCGGCACATTCGAGAGAGAGAGAGAGAGGCCAAGAGGGCCAGGACCGATGACCACAGGTTTCCTCGACCAAGATTAGGAGGTGGGCATCATCAGCAGTCCCACCAGAGATCATCTGCCCCGACTTCTTCAGCATTGAACGTACCATCCTGACCCAGACATGATTAGAGAGGGCGAGCATCAGGCTCGAGGGGTCAGAGAAGCAGGCCCGCAGATTCCAGAATTCCAGCTTGTCGTAGATGCGGTCGGGGGCACTCAGGCCAATGCTTGATAGGTTCAGGATCTTTTTTCGGGTGTGGACAGCCCGGACACATGATGAGAGACTATCCAGCAGCTATATAGGGTCAAGTTGGGGGCCGTGGCCCAGCCTCTAGTTCAGAAGCCTCTTCCACATGCTTAACACATCAGGGAGCATCTACTAGCATAGCTGGCGGTCAGCGCCAGAACAGATTCTATGCTTTAGCCTCCCGTCAAGAGCAGGAGGTCTTCCTGGATGTGGTTATTGGTATGTTGCGAGTCTTCCATATTGATGTTTGTGCTTTATTTGATCTGGGAGCTACCTTGTCGTTTGTGACCCCTTATGTAGTCAGTAGCTTCAGAGTCAGTCCCAAAGTCTTATTAGCACCTTTCTTAGTTTCTACTCCAGTATGTGATCAGTTATAGCTAGACGGGTATATAGGAGGTTGCCCAATCTCAGTCCTTCAGAAGATCACCTCAGCAGACTTGATATAGTTATCCATGACCTATTTCGATGTTATTCTCGAAATGGATTAGTTATTTGCATGCTATGCTTCAGTTAATTTTAGAACCCGGGCAGTAGAGTTCAGATTTCTAGGTGAGCCAGCCTTAGAATGGAGAGGTAGTTCAATTGTGCTTGCGGGTCAATTCATTTCTTTCCTAATGTCCAGGAAGATGATTACCAAGGGGTGTATGTACCATCTAGTTAGGGTTAAGGAAGTTGAGTCTAAGACCCCGACTATCCAGTCTGTACCAGTAGACGTGAGTTTCCAGAGGTTTTTCCTGATGAATTGCTGGGAACCCCTCCCGAGCGTGAGATTGATTTTGTATAGATCTTCTTCCCAACACCCAACCTATATCTATTCCACCCTATAGGATGGCTCCAGTCGAGCTAAAGGAATTGAAAGAGAAGTTGAAAGACTTGTTAGATAAGGGCTTTATTAGGCCGAGTAAGTCCCCATAGGGTGCACCAATTCTTTTTGTTCGGAAGAAAGATGGTTCTCTCCGCATATTCATTGATTATAGACAGTTGAACAAAGTTACCTTCAAGAATAGATACCATTTACCCAGGATTGCTGACTTATTTGATCAGCTTCAGGGTTCAAAGTGCTTCTCCAAGATAGATCTCAGATCTGGGTATCACTAGCTCAGGGTTCGGGAGAGTGACATCCAGAAGACAGCTTTCAGGACCCGATATGGTCATTACGAATTTGTTGTTATGTCTTTTGGACTAACCAATGCCCCTACAGCTTTTATGGACCTGATGAACAGGGTGTTCATGCTTTATCTGGATATGTTCATGATTGTGTTCATCGATGACATCTTGACATACTCCAGGAGCGAGGAGGAGCATGTTGCTCATCTTAGAGTAGTGCTTTAGACCCTCAAGTAACGCCAGCTATATGCCAAATTCAGCAAGTGCGAGTTCTGGTTGGATTCAGTAGTATTCTTGGGTCACATGGTTTCAAGTGAAGGTATAAAGGTGGATTCTCATAAAATAGAGGCGGTGAAGAATTGGCCCAGACCGGTGAACCCTTCAGATATCAGGAGTTTTTTGGGATTAGCGGGTTACTATCAGAGATTTTTTTAGCGCTTTTCATCTATTTGAGCATCCTTGACCAAATTGACCCTAAAGAAGGTAAAATTCCAATGGTTGGAGTCTTGTGAAAGAAGCTTCTAAGAGCTGAAGACTTGACTTACTTCAGCACCAGTATTGACCCTACCCGAGGGTATGGATGGCTTCATGGTGTATTGTGATGCGTCAAGAATCGAACTTAGGTGTGTGTTGATGCAACATGGGAAAGTTATAGCATATGCCTCTAGATAGCTGAAGTTCATGAGAAGAATTACCCGACCCATGATCTTGAATTGGCCGCGGTGGTATTAGTTTTGAAGATGTGGCGGCATTATTTGTATGGGGTCCACGTGGATGTATTCATGGACCATAAGAGCTTGCAATATGTGTTCACACAGAAGGACCTCAATCTTCGGTAAAAGAGGTGGTTGGAGCTACTTAGGACTATGACAAGAGTGTCTTATACCACCCGGGTAAGGCTAATGTGGTAGAGGATGCACTTAGTAGACTCTCTATGGAGAGTGTATCCCATGTGGATGAAGGAAAGAAAGAGCTAGCGAAGGAGGTGCATCGACTCGCAAGGTTGGGAGTAAGGTTAGTTGAGTCGACCGATGGCGGTGTTGTGGTTCATAATGGATTAGAATCGTCCTTGGTGACTGAGGTGAAAGTTAGTTAGGATGAGGACCCAATATTGGTAAATTTGAAGGAAACTATTCAAAATCAGAAGGTAGAGGTTTTCTCCAAAGGGGGAGATGGTGTGTTATGATACCAGGGTCACTTACGTGTTCCGAACTTGAGTGATTTGAGGAGTCGGATGTTGCATGAGGCTCATGGATCCAGATATTCCATCCATCCAGGTGCCACCAAGATGTACCATGACTTGCGGGAAATCTA
>JACEIK010012119.1:14633-25207 GCA_018107945.1 Datura stramonium | reverse complement strand
TGTGATTCTGGTTAGCTGATGTTATAGTACAGGTGGATATAGGCCTAGTTGGCCGGAGGCTGTATTTACAACCGTTATATAGCCCGTAGTTTTCTTGAATCCAGAGTTAGAGCCATCCAGGCACAAAAGTGCTTAGGCTCAGCGTTTTATTTGTTCAGGTCCCAGTAGGGCACCAGGTGCCAGTCATACCCCCAAGGCGGGGCGTTACACTACCTCCCCTGGAAAATGAAATTGGACGGTCCTGGTCCAACACTCCCCATTGGCATAACATGGTGCTATCCAATCCATACCTATAATTACATAAAAATCAATCATTTCTAGTTCCACCAAATTTGCTAAGGTCTGACAACCAACAACCTCTACTGTACAACCTTGGTAAATCCTCTTTGCAATAATAGAGTCACCCACGGGGATGGATGTTGCGCCCCAGTGCACCGCAAGCGTACGCGGTCATAAAAGTATATGTAGTGGCTCTTTTAAGAGCCGGATGTTGAATCCATAGGGACTGGACAATTTTAGTGAATATTCAAGTTCAAGTGTTAATTTAACCTTCACAATTATTGATTGTAGAGATTTTGGAAAATTGTAATAAAGAGGTGATCACAAAATAGTCGGGAAACAATAACAAGCAAGCATCTAGAGTTAAGGCCTGAAAATCATGCAATGCTACAATTTACAATGGTTCAAGTATTAAAACTTTAGTTATTGCTCACAGAGTAAAATGCAGTGTTCATGATCTTTCGAGCCGCTAAACACAACAAATTAGTCTCACACCTACATCGTTGAGCGGGTATGTGACGTCCTAATTCATGAGCAATCTAACACTGTGGATGTGGTTTACCGGGTTTATGCTCTTGATTATGGATTTTCGTACCTTTAATCATTTAACCTGACTTAGCTTCACAACTAATTCTACGAGCGGTGATGTGAAAATTCTAAGTCAGTGTCTACCTATCATCCCGTTTAATTAGTCGAGCAAGGCAAATTAGGTATAGTTTCTATCCTAACCGCGAATCTTATCGTAAAGACAAGAACTTGCTCCCTGCATTATTGTGTTCTAACCTAGGGTTACTCTTTCGAGCTTTTGCCTAATCTTAACAAGTTTGTTTTCATGGTGAATAATTAAGAATGCAAGACAAAACAACAACCAAAATTGAACAAAAGATGAAAATCATGCAATTACATTAATATTATGTGGCCTCAACCCTAGAGGAAGGGTTTTAGCCTCTCATGTTCGTACAATTAACCCAAAACATGATTAAAGTAATGTACTTACAAGAATGATAAAAGAGAATGAAAAGTTATGAACCCTAGGTAGAGTTTTCTTCCTTCTCCCTTCGCTTCCTTCCGTTTTTCTAAGAAATATTTCATGAATAACCAAGTGTAGAATTTATAATACGTTGGAATTTGCAAAATTTGGCCTTGTGAGCACCAGCTCCGTGCCACACTGCCCATCCCGCAACATCAGCTTCGTGGCACGGACCGATCATGTAGGTGCACTGGAAAGTTGGCCTTGGCAAGGCATAGGCGACAGGCATCGGGTGTGGCACAGAGGCCATCGCGCCTCTCACATGTCGTGGCATAGACATGGACATAGTGAAGGAAGAGCGTGGCATCGGCCTATCACGCGGCATCACTGGATTGACATGTCATTTGCATGCATGGCATGGGGTGTGGTACGGCACTGGACACGACGCACGCACAACATGGCACGTTGCCTGGCGCGGCCAGCCTTCCCTTGGCATGTCCACTTGCCTTCTTTTGAAATTTTATCTGAGCTTCTTTCTTAAGCCTCAACCATTATTATTTAGTCCCTCCTATGCATTTTACACCTATAAAACAAATACTAATCATGTTGGTTAGTTCCAGCACACAATTAAACATAAATACATGAGAATATAATCACATACGTCAACAAACATGATTAAATTAAGATATAAAATAGTACTTGGGCATGTAATTATGCCAAAGATCACAACCTAACACTTAAAGTCTTGTTCATCCTAGAACAACTCTATTACATCTCATGGACATGAAGAATTCACACATAACTAATTGAAGCAAGATGACTCACACTACGGCTACACCAATTGTTTCAAATAGCAAGTTGAAAATATAGCATGCAATATCTCACCATTAAAACCCATATAACTAATTTAAAATTTCCTAGCCTCAAGAATCAACTCTAAAACTCAGCAAATTCATGCAAATCGACCAATTAAGACATCTGACATGAATTTTATCCTTCATCAAACATATGCCCTCACAACAAAAGAGTTACCCATTTTCACTCACAAGTTTTTCAATTTATGAAATGTATGAGAATATAAATAAGAATTCAACTCACTCTCACAAAGAATTTACATACATCATATATTGACCCATAAGCTTGCCTATAGTGTATTACTTCGCTAATTTAGAAATGTTTGAAAGTAAGATAAAGTAGGACTTTGTGGGTTGTAATATAGGCTAAGGGACGAGTAGGTACTATTCTGGCCAGTAATAGTGACTATCTTCCCTAAGCTCTTTTAATACATCACACTTCCATTACAGATATTTATCCTCTTACTTCACCTTTATTCTTTTCAACTCCCATTTTCCTCTTTGTTCCCCCATTTCATTAGGCACACTTAGGCTATTAATAAGGAGTACTTAAAAAAAAATTGCTCTTTTCTTCTTTTACTCCCTACCAACACTTATGTATTTTTAAAGAGGTGCACCTCTAGTCTTTTCTTTAACTCCCCCAACTACTATTTTCATTCTTCTTCCAACTTCTCACTCCTTAACTTTTTTTGCATTTTCACTTAAACGCTTAGGATTTTTGTATCAAATTTGAGGCTATTGAAAAGAAAGTATTAAGCTTATTTTGTGGCAAGCAAAGAATAGGATAAAGGCTCAACAAGATTAACTAGGATCATATATTAAGGTAGGTAAAGAGAGGGATAAGAATTCGGATCATTCAAAAGAATGCCTCAATCATCTCCTACAACTAACATCCCTTATTTCGTTTTGTATATACACCAGATAAGTTCTAGACACTATACAATAACATGGAATATTCAAAAACCTTACACTCACAGCACATGCTCAATTCAAGACAATTCAGTAGACTCTTAACTCAACTAATCAGAAGAATTTACAATTAAGCTTTTAACACATCGAGTCACATTCAAGAGCCTAGATTTCTCAATAGAGTTATACAATTGCTAAAAATGCTTCAAAATTTACAACACTTGCATCTCAAATTTGTGTATAGCACATAACAAGAATATCATGTTATCAATCAGCTAAGGGTTCACAACAAAAACCTATTGACTAATTTTCTCTCGAGACGGTCGTCATCCATCCATTATCAAAAAAATCCCTAACTATGACTAACACCTTCATGTACAGACAAATAAAAATTTTATTTCTCGATTCAAAGTGCCCCCTTTAGAAAAGAATCGAAAAGAAAAACCAAAGGGTGGGTGAATTGGGCTCAACTTCAACTTTATCAATACACATATTTCAGACCAAGAACCAACTTCACCTGCATTTACTAAGCATAAAATTTTTGAAATTTCCCTCACTCTACACTTAAATTATGTTATGTCCCAAAAGCATCAAATAAAATTAACACAAGGGTGAGAAATACTCTCTGAGACCTCTAGGCCTAGCTAACATCATATTTTTCTTTATTTTTGAACTGGTGGATCAACAACCCCACACATATCTTTTGTCATGCTCCTTAGCTTCTGCATCAAGTGTACTCAGACTTCCCCTAAATATGTTCTTAGCAAACAAAACAAACAACAACAAGTGAAAATGACAAAATACAAAACAACTGAAAAGAAAATGTACCTGTGGTACTCTTGGGTTGCCTCCCAAGAAACACCTGATTTTACGTCACGGCACGACGTGAACTATCCTTCTCAGGACATCCTCGAACATGTGTTCCCGTTTGAGAACCATGTCCTCCTCTTTTTATTTTTAGAGGGAACAGCCTCCCCTCTGTCCCTCTTTTCTTCCATCTTCTTTTTAAATTTTCGCCCTCCATCAGACTCGGGTTAAAGTGTCATCATGTCCTACTGTGGTGGACCCTTGAAATCTACCACCCCACACTTAGCATATGACAACACACTGATCTTATAAAGATCTCTGTAGTGTGTGGGTGGATTAATCTATCGGTAGACTCTGAAGAGCTCTTCTTCATCATTGACTCTCATTTTAAGGGTACCTACTCTTACATTTATTATAGCTCCTCCAGTTGCCAAGAATGGCCTTCCCAAGATCAGGGGTACCTTATCATCAACCTTAAAATCAAGAATGATGAAATCAACAGGAATAATGAATTTACCTACTTTGATGAGAAGGTCCTCAATTATTCCTTCATGTTCCACTGTGGACCTGTCTGCCAGCTGCAACATTACTCTTATGGGCCTCAGCTTACCCAATCTCAGGGTGTTAAATAGAGATAAGAGCATTAAATTCACTGCTTCCTCTAAATCACAATGAGCCCTTATAATGTCAACTTCACCAATTTGTACGGGGAGGGTGAAACTCCCTAGGTCCTTGAGCTTTTTTAGCATCTTTCTCATCACCCTATAGTTGCACTCCTCAGTCAATGCCACTGTCTAAACATCCACCAACCTCACTTTATTGGCCACCACGTCTTTTAAGTACTTGGTGTACTTTGGCATTCCTTGCAAATCATCAAGTAAAGGAAAACTAATGTGAAGTTCTTTGAAAATATTAAAGAACTTTTTGAAACATTCTTCCTCCTTACTCTTCTTGAGCCTATGTGGAAATGGTGGGGGTGGTCTCTGTGCTGGCTGCAATGATAATTGTGCATTGTGTTTTGCAGCACTCTGGTTATCTCCTTTGTTAGTGTATGGACCTTGTCTAACTAGCTTCAGCTGCACCTCATTTTTCTTTTCTTTCGGTGGTGCATCAGCCAACTACTTGCTACTCCTCAAACTGATGGCATTGACCAGTCGGAGGTTTGTATCAGTATCACTGTGTAACCCTCCTTGAGGTCTGGTATGCTGAGCAGCTGCTAATTGACTTATCTGCTTCTCTATATTTCGGGTGGCCATCTGCTTATTTTTCAAATCTGAAGCCATCCTTGCCTGATTTTCTGCCAGTTGGGTCTGAGTAGCCATGATTTTTTGCAACATCTCCTCAATGTTGCTACTGCTTGACTGGCCACTGTTTTGTCTATTCTGTTGTTGATATTTCTACTGCTGAGGCTGCTGGTAGCTCTGACTCTGATTGCCACCCAAAGAGAAATTTGGGTGACTCTACCAATTCTTATTGTAAGTGTTCCCATAAGTCTGATTGTTTCTCTAAACATTTCCTACAAAGTTGACTGATTCAGGATTGGCCCTGCAAGAGTCTGCATTGTGCCAATTATTACCATAAATTTCGCACCAGCTAGGAGCCTGCTGAATTGCATTCACCTGTCCCTGTGGTTGGTTCAACTCAGTTTGCTAAACCGAGTCATCCTCTGGTGCTGCAATCACACTAACTGTGCTGCCAAGGCATTGACACTGTCCACTTCTATCAGCCCTGTTGCTCTCTTTCCTTCCCCCTGGATGATTCACTGTGCCACTCTGGGTTTTCTTGAGCAATTCTGTTTAAGAGAGTGTACAACTCATCATATGTCTTTTTCAGTGCTTGCCCACCCGATGCAGAGTCTAATAAGAATTTCGTATGTGGGTCTAGACTCTCTACAAAGGTGTGGGCCAACACCTTATTGGACTACTGGTGATGGGGCAGTCTCTCAATAATGACTTGAACCTTTCCCAAGACAAATATAAATTCTCCTCTGGCCACTGTTTGAAACTTAAAATTTCGCTTCTGAACTTGGCAGTCTTACCTTAGGGGAAGAATCTGACGAGGAACTTCCTTGCTAGGTCATACCAAGAAGTAATGGAATTCAGTGGCTCAGCCTTCAACCACCATTTTTCTTCCCCTAACAGTGAAAATGGGGAGAGGGTGAGTCAGACATAGTCAGTTGACACTCCGGTGGGGACAAAAGTGTCACTGATCTCCAACAAGTTCTATAAGTGTTGCTATGGGTCCTCATGAGTCATACCAATGAACTGGCCACAAGAATGTAACAGCTGCACCATATTCTGTTTTAGCTCAAAGTTTCCTCCTGGCTCTGGTTTGCAGATACTGGAGGTCACAATTGTCGCTAGTAGGATTGCCACTTCGCGAACTGGTCGGGATGCCATTTGTTCAGGAAACTACTCTTCTTTCCCCGCTGGTGGATGCTATTGTAACTGCTCCTGTAACCTCTTTAGATTCCACTTTAGAGCTACTCTCCAGAGCAAATGTAATCGGCGTTCCGGCTCCAACAAAGGTTCAACCAACTCTCTATTCCTTGCCAGTTCTGCAAGAACAACCTGTAACCTGCAATTGAATAGACTAAGAAAAGTTTTTCAAATCACAAATAAAACTAAAAATTCACTAAACGCTGCCAATCCCCATCAACGACGCCAAAAACTTGTTGCGCCCCAACGCACGCGCAAGCGTACGTGGTCGTACAAGTAATACTGTTGCTCTATTAAGAGACGGATGTCGAACCCACAGGGACTGGACTATTTTAGCGAATATTCAAGTTCAAGTGTTAATTTAACCTTCACAAGTGTTGATTGTAGAGATTTTGGAAAGTTGTAATTAAATCTAGAGGTGATCACAAAATAGTCGGGAAACAATAACAAGAAGCATCTAGAGTTAAGGCCTGAAAATCATGCAATGCTACAATTCATGATGGTTCAAGTATTAAAACTTTAGTTGTTGTCTCACAGAGTAAAATGCAGTGTTCATGGTCTTCCGAGCCTCTAAACACAACAAATTAATCTCACACCTACATTGTTGAGTGGGGATGTGAAGTCCTAAATCGTGAGCAATCTAACACTATGGATGTGGTTTACGGGGTTTATGCCCTTGAGTATGGACTTTTGTACCTCTAATCATTTAACCTTACATAGCTTCACACCTACTTTTACAAGCGGTGATGTGACAATTCTAAGTCGGTGTATAGCTATCATCCCATTTAATTAACCGAGCAAGGCAAATTAGGTATAATTTCTATCCTAACCGCGAATATTATCGTAAAGACAAGAACTTGCTCCCTACATTCTTGTGTTCTAAGCTAGGGTTACTCTTTCGAGCTTTTTCCTAAGATTAACAAGTTTTTTTTCATGGTGATCAAGCATAAGAACAATAATATTAAGAATGCAAGACAAACAACAACCAAAACTTTAACCAAAGATGAAAATCAGGCAATTACATTCATATCGTGTGGCCTCAACCCTAGAGGAAGGGTTTTAGCCACTCATTTTCATACAATTAACCAAAATAGGATTAAAGTATTATACTTACAACAATGGTAAAAGAGAATGAAAAGTTATGAACCCTAGGTAGAGTTTCCTTCCTTCTCCCTTCGCTTCCTTTCGTTTCTCAAGAAATATTTCGTCATATCTAATAAAAATAACCAAGTGTAGAATTTATACAAAGTTGGAATTTCAAAATTTAGCCGTATGAGCACCAGCTCCATGCCACGCTGCCCATCGCGCAGCATCAGCTCCGTGGCACGGACTAGTCGCGTTGGTGCACTGGAAAGTTGGCATTGTCAAGGCATGGGCGACAGGCATCGGGTGTGGCACGGAGGCCATCACGCCTCTCGCACGCCATGGAATGGACATGGATGCGGTGAAGGAAGGGAGTGCACGGGCCTATCACGTGGCATCACTGGATTGTCATGTCATTTGCGCGCATGGCATAGGGTGTGGCACGGCGCTGGGCACGGCACATGCATAACGTGGCACGCTACCTGGCGCGGCCAGCCTTCCCTTGGCATGTCCACTTGTCTTCTTTTGCAATTTATTCCAAGCTTCATTCTTAAGCCTCAACCATCATTATTTAGTCCCTCCTATGCATTTTACACCTACAAAACAAAGACTAATCATGTTGGTTAGTTCCGAAACACAATTAAACATATATACTTGAGAATATAATCACATACATTAACTAACATGACTAAATTAAGATATTAAATAGTTCTTGGGCATGTTATTATGCCCAAGATTGGTGGATATAGAAAATGGTCGCTGAAGCAACTCTGGCGTTATACCAAATTTCCGTGCCACTAGCGGAGTAACGTAAGACAGAGTAGAACCGGGATCTATCAAAACATAAACTGGGTGAGAAAAAACATTCAGCATACCTGTCACAACATCTGGTGACGACTCTGACTCCTGTCGCCACGGTAAGGCGTAAGTGCGATCCGAACCACTACCAAAACTAGATGCCCCTGATCTACCTCTGCCTCTACCGGCCCAAACTGAGGGCCTGTGCCCTACCGAAGGTGCTAGGGCATGTGATCCCACTGAGGACCTGTTCTGCTAGTCTTGATCACCTTTATCTCTAGTTGGACAATCCCTCATCATATGACCCTCTTTCCCATAAGCATAACAAGCAGTAGACTCATATCTACACCTCCCAAAATGTTGTCGGTTGCAAATCCTACAACGCGGCACAACAGGCCTACTCTGACCTGAAACCCGCTTCTACTGTAAGCCTGACGCTCATGAGCTCTCATTGGGACCTGACTGCCCATGACGATCTGCCCTGTTGCTGCAGAGGCTAAGGTCTAGGTGGTCTACCTAGAAATTGAGGTTTGGGCCCCCTTGAAACTTAGCTTTTAAATCACTGGGTCTAGCCCTTCGGTGTTGCTCCAGACTTACCCTCTCAGCCTCATACTAGTGCTGCCTGATTCCCTCTATATTCTGAGCAAAGGCCTGAATGAGCACAATATCCATGTCCTTGCATAAGGTAGCTGTAATACAGGCCTCCACATATTCTGTAGAAAGCCCTATGATGAATCGGTGTACCCTATCTAGCATAGTGTCCATAAATGCTAGCACATATCTTGCCAAAGAGTCAAAACCTCTGTGCATACTCCCGAACTCTCATTCTGCCCTGCTCCAGATATAAAAACTGATCCACCCAGGCCTATCGGATCTCTTAAGGAAGATAATAATCTAGGAAGGCCTCGAAAAAACCCGGCCAAGTAGGTGGTGGTACATCCCTACCTCTAAACCTTTCTCAAGTCTTATACCACAAAATCGGTATATATCATAGATGAAACACTACCAACTCAATCGATTCTATGGAAGACGCGTGCATTACCCTGAATATTCGCTACAATTGGTCTAAGAAGTCCCGAGATCCTCTCTATGATCTGTCCCCATAAACTGTGGAGGGCTCAAAGTGAGGAAATCACAGACCCTTGAACTCCTGGATCCTTCAGTAGGTTCAGCGACAACCGGTGCCACTGGATGGCGCTGAGCGGCCATCATCTAAGCAAGCATATAAACAACACTGCTAACCTCCTGATTTGATGGTATAGGTATAACTGGGGGTGGTACTGGTGTATCTGCCGCCTTCGAGGGCTCTTGATGTGGCGGTGGGTGCTGGGGAGATCGAGGTGATGCCTCCCTATCGCCTTCAAGTCGGGCCGGCTCTGATTATGGCACTCTACTAGTGCCCTCTCCTGCCGCAGTATCCAACTCTCAGCCAGTCGTGGTCTATCATGCGTCAGACATTTTCTCTGTAGATAAGCAGAATAATGTAAGCTTAGGGATTCACCCTATACAATATACCTCTATACCATAACTGGAGAAGAAAAGAGGGTAACCACACTATCATGCCTCATAGCCTCATGCCTATAGAATGTGGTTCACAACACATCCATAGATAAGACTCTACTATACACGGCTTGCAGACTTCTTAGGATACGACGTTGCTCTGATCCCAAGTTTTTCACGACCCAACTTAGAGGGCATGACTGGCACCTAATGCCACATTGGGACACAGGCTGACCTGACTGGGCATATGCACCTCTGCTGCCTGTCAGCAACTCAAATTTAAGAAAAAAAGTTGCTATATCTCGGTTGTAAACACAGCCTCAGGCCGACAAGGCCATGAAGTAAACCTGTAAACGAAAATAGCTAACCCAACAACCAAACAATAAAGGGATCCTATGCGGACCGACAAGACCACCATGTTGTCTAGTCATAACAGAAGGAAAATAGGCAATCATAATCATACTATAACCAAAAAGGTTGCTAACTAGCTAGCTAAACAAGGCCCCACATGGCCAACACGTAAAGTATAGCATACATAGGCCCCAAACAGCCAACAACAACCAATTATCGAAAACTGTAGTCCGTAAGCCTCTAAGAGTGGAAAAGTGGTCTAGACAAGGGCCCGACCTAGCCAAAAACTGTACAACAAAATAACAAACCTTTATAACTATCAACACCGGAGAAAAGGAGCTGACTAAACTGCTAACCCCACTGATAGCTAAAAGTTCCTAAACCATGTTTATCCGCACCTGCAGGCAAGTATGTAGCGCCCCGTAATTGGGCGTCAGTAAAATATGTACCGAATATGTAAGCTGATCGTGGGAAAAATAGCATGCCCAAGTGATACTTTATAACTTAGTTTTGCCTTATTTATCTATTAATTTATATACATTCTCATGTGATTTTATGTAAATGTGAATATATACACTAACCAAC
>JACEIK010012114.1:7571-32300 GCA_018107945.1 Datura stramonium | reverse complement strand
TAATTACTACCGTAATTCAGTCCTTGTGGGATCGATACTTGGCTTGAAATAAAGCCACTTTACTACTTGTACGACCACGTGCACTTGCGTGTAGTTTGGTATGAACAACGTACATTCACATAAGACTTCTGCCTTCTCTAGTCGGTTTTAAGTCGATCTCTAATAAGTTTCACCTTTTCAGTAGCCTGTTGCACTAATTCTAGCCCCAATAACTCTTCCTCATTGAGCTCAAACCAGTCCACAGGAGACCTGCAGTTTTTCCCATATAAAGTTTCATATGGGGCCATCTGAATATTCGCCTGGTAGCTTTTATTATAGGCAAACTCAATCAAGGAAACATGGTTATCCCAACTTCTACCAAAATCTAAAACACAGGCATGCAACATATCTTCAAGCGTCTGAATAGTGCATTCAGCCTGTCCGTCTGTTTGAGGATGAAATGCAGTACTGAGGCTTAACTGAGTACCTAGGCCTTTTTGGAATGACTTCCAGAATTTTGCTGTGAAATGAGCACCTTTGTCAAAAATAATGGATAAGGGGATGCCATGTAGGAAAACCATCTCTCATATATAAAGCCTAGCATAATCCTCTGCAGCATATGTAGTCTTAACTGGAAAGAAGTGAGCTGATTTAGTTAATCTATAAACTATTACCCAGATAGAATCATGCTTCTTGCTCGTTCGAGGAAATCCTGTAATAAAATCCATATTAATCACCTCCCATTTCTAGGTTGGAATTTCTATATTCTACACTAGACCTCCAGGCCTCTGGTGCTCGACCTTCACCTGCTGGCAATCGGGACATTGAGTCACAGGACCTGTGATGTCCTTTTTCATGCCATTCCACCAATCTAGCTGCCTCAGGTCACAATACATCTTCGTGGCACCTGAGGGTACTGAATATCAAGAGTAATGAGCTTCATTCATAATTTGTTCTTGTATCTCACCCACATTAGGAACACATAGATGACCGTGGTATCAAAGAACTCCAGTGGGTCCACAATCAAATAGGCTCTGCTTCTACTATGGTATATTGTCTCTCAGTAAGACTAACTCTGCATCATCATATTTTCATTGCTTAACTTCCGCTACCAAGGACGATTCAGTTGTGTTTTGGACAATAACACCCCCATCTTCAACATCCAGTAACTGAATCTGTAAGTCAGCCAACTATTGTAGATTCTTCATCATTTCAATCCTGTCAACCTGAATATGACTCAAGCTACCCATATACTTGCGACTTAGCGCACCAACTACAACATTTGCCTTGCACGGATGATAAAAATGCTAACATCATAATATTTCAGCAATTCTAACCACCTTCTCTGGCATAAATTCAACTCCTTCTGTTGGAATATGTACTGAAGGATCTTATGATCCATAAAAGTATCAACATGTACCCCATATAGGTAGTGATGCTAGATCTTTAGCGTGAACCCCACTGCTGCCAATTCTAGATCATGATAAGGGTAATTCTGCTCACGCTTCCTTAGTTGCTTCAAAGCATAGGAAATGACTTTGTTGTGTTGCATCAAAATATAGCATAAGCCGGTCCTGGAGGCATCATAATAAACCACATAACCCTCTGTAATTTTGGAAGAGTCAAGACAGGTGTTGAGGTAAACCTATCTTTCAACTCCTGAAAACTGCGCTCACACGCCTCTGACTACTGGAACTTAGCTGCTTTATGAGTCAACGTCAATGGCGCGGAGATAGTAGAAAAACCTTCTACAAATCTACAAATGTAACCTGCCAAACCCAGAAAACTACGAACCTCTATAGGATTCAAGGGTCTGGGCCAACTCTTTACTGCCTTTATTTTCTGACTATCCACTCTTATACCTTTAGCTGTAATTACATGACCAAGGAAAGCCACAGATGATAGCCAAAATTCCAACTTAGAAACTTTAGCGTACAACTTATACTCCTGGAGAGTCTGTAACACAGCTCTCAGGTGATCTGCATGCTCAACCTCTAATCGTAAATAAATCAGGATGTCATCAATAAAGACAGTCACGAATACACAAGGAAGGGCCTAAACACCCTATTCATCAAATCCATAAAAGATTTCGAGGCATTAGTAAGCCCAAATGACATTACTAAGAATTCATAATGGCCAAATTTGGTTTTGAAGGAAGTCTTGAGGATATCAACTTCCCTAACCCATAACTAATGGTACCCAGATCTCAAACCAATCTTTGAGAAGCATCTGGCACCCTGTAACTAATCAAACAGGTCATCAATACTGGGAGTGGGTACTTATTCTTAATTGTAACCTTATTCAGCTTCCTATATTCAACACACATTCTAACGGTCCATCTTTCTTTTGCAGAAAGAGCACTGGTGCACCCCAGGGAGATACACTAGGTCGAATAAATTCCTTCTCGAGCAGATCTCCCAACTACTCCCTCAATTCCCTTAGCTTTGCTGGAGCCATTATATAAGGAGGGATCAATATAAGTTGAGTACCTGAATGTAGATCAATAGTAAATTCTATCTCCCTTTCAGGAGGAATTCCAGGCAAATCCTCTAGAAAGACCTCGGGGAACTCATTTACAAAAAAAATTGATTGGAGATTCACAGGCTCACATTCCAAGTTTCTTACCCATACCAAGTGAGAAATATAGCCTGTGATATCAACTTATGAGCCTTAGTCTATGAAATAAACTTACCTTTAGGTGTAGCGACATTACCTTGCCATTCTCGGACTGTCTCATCGGTAAAATAGAATCTAACGACCTTGGCTCGTCAATCAACAGTAGCATAACATGCCTCCAACCAATCCATATCCATAATGACATCAAAATAAACCATTTCAAGATCAACTAGATCACTAAGGTTGATCTATCACATACCAATACAACACAACTCCAATAAACTCATCTAGCTAACATAGATTCGCCAATTGGTTAGAAACAACAAATGGTATAGATAATAACTCAGGGACTGTCTCAAACTGACTCCAACCAATGGTGTAACATAAGAGAGTGTGGAATCAGGGCCAAGAAAGACATATACTATATGAGAATAAATAATCAAAGTACTTGTAACAACATCAGGTGAGGCCTCCTAGTCCTGCCGACCACCCAAAGCATAAAATCAATTTTGGGTTGCCCCAGAACTAGAAACCTCTCTCCCTCTGCCTCTTCCACAACCTTCTGCCAACTGAGGATTAGGTCTGGGAGGTCGAACAAAGGATGACGAAGCAACCGCTGATCGCACCTGATCTGCCTCGACCATATCTGAATAATCCCTCATAAAGGGCGCTAGCAGCCTGCAACGATAGCATACATTCTGCCCTTGACGACACTGAACTGAATGAGATATCCCACACTTAGGAAACTGCAATAATGATGGTCTCCTCTGCCCCACCTGCTCTTGTCGTCAAGTGCTAGACGGAGCTGGGCCCTGGTCTCTTCTCTGTCCCTAAAACTGAGGTGGGTCACTCCCTACAGGCCTAACTGACTTCCTGGATGACTGAGTCCCTAGGTGACCCTTTGGTCCTCTGTAAGGACCCATGGTCCTAGCTCTCTTCCTTTGCTCCTGCTGTCTCTAAGTATCCCGTATTTAATGAACCAAATCTTTCGCCCTCTAGGAGAAGGACTAAATTCATGCAATGTCTATGTTCTCATGAGTAGATACCTTCAAACAATCTCGAGCTATATGAATCCCCAACCCTAACACGAACCAATACACTCTATCCTCCATCGTATGAACCATGTATGGAGCTTACCTAACAAGAGAATTATATTGATACTGCCCTGCTTTAGGTGCAAAAATTGCTCAGCTCGATCCTATCAAAGGGTAGATAGTGGTGCATAAAGGCCTCGGAGAACTCTTCCCACTCAGCTGGCGGTGCATCAGCTCCTCTTGATCGAGCCCAAGCCTTATACCACAATATAGCCACATCACATAGTCTAAAGGCCACCAACTCTACTTCCTCAGTCATTGTAGCTCGCATCTCCTTCAACACCTTATATGTCTGATAAATAAAGTCCCGAGGATCCTCACTCGGGTCTGATTTGGTGAATATGGGAGGGCTCAAACTCACGAACTCATGTGCCCTGGAACTCTCAGTTACCTGGTATCTATGTCTCTCTATCGCCTCCAATTGCGGCTCCTAACCTGCGGCTATATGAGCCATTAGCTGAACAGGTCCCTCAAGACACTACCCTTCTAAAAAAATCGGAGGTACCACAAGCGCAGGAGGGTCTGCGACTCTACTACCCTCAAGTACTGCTGGTGTGGGAGATGCTAGAGGTCTATCTGCCACGGCTCTAACTAGTGCTGGAGGAACTGTAATACCTAAGGTAGGAGATTCACTCTGAGCCTCTAACCTGTTTCCCTAATCCATCGGAGGGCGACTAGTACTCTCTCCTACAGTTGTGCCAATCAACCTCGTAGTCATATTCCTTGTCACAGGCATACTCTAAAACAATAACATGATTAGATATCGCAGTACTTATGACCTCGCTCTATAGCACGAACTATTAGTAAAAGAAGTGAAATAATTTCTAGATGTCTTGTAGCCTTCTTATTATAAGTATGTTGCACAATATACCCATAAGCAAGACTCTACCAGACACGACTTTGTGGACTCCCTAGGACACGACTTTTTTCTGATACCAAGTCTTTCATGCCCCAAAACTGGGTAGGGCACAACTGGCACTTGGTTCATGATTGATCGAGAAGCCGGCTACATAGCGTCTGAAAATGTAACATTAAGGCTGACCAAGCCACCTGTCAGAACCAACAAAAAAAACTAATGGACCCATAAGGTCTCTATAATGACGAATAAGCAACCTGGAAAGCCGACAAGGCTGTAATGGAGCTAAATAGAGAAATGGTAAACCAACACGAGTAACCAACCAAAACTACTATACAAACTAGTCCACCTCTGCCTCTACAGAGTAAACAAACTAAAATGCACGGGACAGAGCCTCAGCCTACCCATATTGTACACAAAACTCAAAATAGACAAAACTAGGATATGGCTCCTGGAAGAGAGGAGCATACCACTATTCCGCTGAAATCAGGCTCTTACAGCGTTTGATGATCTGAGCCTCAGCCTGTACCTGCAACATGATTGCAGGAGGGGTCCCCAGATGAAGGGATGTTAATACGAATAAAATGTACTGGTATGTAAGGCTAAAAACTGTAAATATATAAGATGATAATGATAACTAAACCAGAAATACGAAATTGTAACAACCAAAAATCCTGAAAATGAAAACCTGACAATAACTGAATATTGAAGTGTAAATGGAACCATCTAATGCACAATAAAAACTACAAATGAGATGTCGACGGACAGCCGACTATAAAATTCATATAAAATTCATCCAACAATTGTACCACACTGGGGTAAAAATAAAAATGCCTCCAGCCGGTGTACCACACCGATGTCAAATCTATCCAGTCGGTATACCACGCCGGCGTAAAATAAAAATACCTACAACTGGTGTACCGCACTAGGGTAAAATCAATAAATCTTAATCATAATCATAAATGAAGCCGATATGGATTATACAGGGTCAATTTAACATGTATAACATAGAAATGACGAATACTAAATCTTTGGCCTGCATAGGCCTTCTTTTGTAATGCATAACTGCAAGTGAGCACGTATAACATGTAAAGATATAAAATAGCACTTAAATTCATGTATTAAAAACTTGTATAAATCATAAGGAACTGCGGATGACCTAAGAGTTTCAACAAGATTTATAGATCGTGTTTAAAGGTACATTAGAGCTCAAAGACTCGCTAACTTGTCATTCGGCTTAAGGGAAATGAATTATGAGATATCCCCTTGGACTTGAATATTTCATAACATGCACATAAGATAAAGTACATCCATAACAAGGAAATCATAATTCAATAAGCTCATTTACCCTTAATAGCTTGCAACGTCTTTACTTGGCTTAAAATCGTTTACACATCATCATCTTCGCTCTTTCACAAATTTCAGTTAGCAACCATACCTTTAAACACATTTAACATCACACACATATATATAACATATATTAAGTACCATCTAACAATGCTCACATTGAGGGGTCTCCAACTCGATGTACAACTACGACAACAATCAACACGATATCCCACTTTAAATGCCTCACTTGGGCTAGACATATTCTCAAAATTTAACCTCAATCAAACATGAAACTTTAAATGCTTAAATGAAGCTTAACATACTTCCTCAAGACTTGTAAAGGGTTTATAGCTCATTCAATTCACAATGCACGAATCATGCTTAAAAGAACGATGGACGCCCGCCTTAGATACCTTTTTTTTGGGTGAGCTTTCTTATGTCGTTTCTTTCTTTCAAAAATCAGCACTTATACCCTTAAATTGATTGAGTTTATAACCAAGTGACAAGGAAATTTCAAGACAATATATCAAGCCAAAACATCACACCAACAGCAGCCACAACAACACCACACAAGGCAACATTTTAGCATAATGCTACAACTTGTTCTACACACTTTTAAGGAAAGAACGGAAGTAGGAAATTACCTAACTTCATTTGTAACCAACTCCCATTAACATGGAGTTTATTTCAAGTAACACAGCTATAAAAACCTTCAAAAACGAGCAGTAACCTTCAGAGAAATTGCACCAAAAATGGCAGCCAAACTTAGCCCCAAACCTCTAGTTTCTAGCTAGGATTCTTGCATGTTTGAATACTAGAAAAACTCACCTTTTTCTAGGGTTTATTATTGGTTAAAATAGGAGTATTTGGCTTCAACTTCTTGTCCAAAAGCGCAGAACCTTTGCTGTCCAAAATGCAGTAAAAGCAGTTCACAAACACACCAAATACATCTCTAACTTCTAGTTTTTTACTCATGAATTCAAGCAAGTTTAGTAGTATATTATCACCTTTATACTTGTATATAATCTCTACCAAAAGGGAGCATATATGTAGCTTAAAACATCTTCAAAAATGCAGCAAATTCACCACATAAACACTGCACAAATGCAGCCAAAACAGCCACCAACACACCACCTTCACCTTGTGATTGATCCCCTTCGCTTATCTTTAGTTTTAATGGAGCTTAGCTTGGTGTTTTCCTTTGCTCTTCCTTGTTTTCTACGGAAATATAGAGAGAATTGAAGAGTATAAGTAGGCAGCTCGAAATCTGGAAAGGTGAAAGTGATTTCATAATACAAATCTCAAAAGATAATGGTGTTTGGGTGGTGGCCGTTTTTAGGGCGGTGGCCACGTTACTGTCCAATAGTACCATCGTAAGGTATCTATAACTTTTTATTCTGAACTCTGATTGATGAGCAGTTTGATGTTATAAAAACTAGACTCAAAGACCTTTGATTTGATAGGTCGTGGGGTTTCTAATTCATTATTCATTGGGAGATGTGATCATTTAAAATTGACCCTTACTTATGAACTTCACATACTCTTTTCTTTTTGTTCGTATACATTTCCCTTGTCATCTACGACCAATATACAACACGTACTTCCCTTGACATAGCATACAAAGATCAACTACTCTCCAAAAATTTTTTGGGGTGTAACAACTTAACGCAGCTTTCAGACACCCTAGGACATACCTAAACCATTGCTCTAATACAAAGTTTGTCACGACCCAAGTTACGATCCTGGATCGAGAAACAGGACGTACAACCACTAACGACTCCAAGATAACCCATGGTAAATACATAGCATGACTTAAGAGCATCATCAAGTAGAAATTAACATAAGAATGGATAAGAGAAAGTCGAAATATCATAAAGCATAAATAAAAACGATAATATCACAGCATAGAGTCATAAGATGAACATGCTAATTCTATGTCTAAAAGCCTCTACTATCTGATGAGATGCTGGGACAAGCCCCGAGCTAACTCCAAGTCTAAAAATAAAATAAAACATAACAAGCTTAAACTGATAGTCGTCCTCGGCTAATAAGGACTCACCCAAAGCGGGATGGAGCTGAACTGAGCGAGTGCGGGCTAGTGAAGAGACTAGTAGGGATAACCCGAATCTATATCATGAGACGATATAGCATAGAATATGCGGTTAGTACTTGAAATATACTGAGTATGTAAGGTAAGTAAAATAATAGTACAAAATCATGCATATAAATCAAAAGGATCGTGAGAGTAAGGACAACATGCTTTAAACCATAAATCCGAAGTATTCATAAGCATAAGCAATTTATCGAAATCTTAATACAGTGACCTAAGGTTTAGAATTAGAAATCATATAACTTGTCATGCTTGAAATCGTAACTGAAAACTCATAAATTGATCAATAGGTCAAGTAAGCCAAAAAAACATAATATCATAAGTCATGAACATGAGTAACTGAAAACATGAGGAACAATAAGAGATTCTTATAACTGGCATACCCCATGTGAGCATACATGGAGGCCGACCTGTAAATCCTCAGTCGGGAGGGTGCTCATACCTTTCCAAGGGTATAACCATGAAAAAGGCATGATATCACTCATGAGTGGCCATACGAGCATGGGAGACACTCTTGTGGAGAACCCCATCATGGCTACATTGTCATGTAGTTCTGAGACCTAGGTACATGGGGACCTCGGTCTACTCGGTGTTAAATACTACTCCCAAAATATATATAGTGCTCATATTGCGATCATGAAACATACTTGAAGTACATGGGCTAGTTGAAATCATGAGATTCATAACATGCTTGAGATTCGTGAACTAGCCATAAAATATGCCTCTAAGATAGCCATAATCATAAACTTGATATTCATGAAAGCCATGCATACTTGAGGAAATCATCATACTCTAAAATACATAAATTTATGAAGGGTTCTTATGAAATCATGCATTTTAATCATAAACATAATTTACTTCATCATACTTGAAATCATGGATTCATAAATTTAATTTCATAAACTATGTATAATACGATATAGTTTTCATAAAATTTGAAATCATAAATACATAATTAAATTGGGAATAAAATTTGCCCCATTGGCATTAAATTAATAATTGAAACATGATAGAATTTAAACCATATACATAGCATGGATAATTGCATGAAACTGGGTTAAAACCCTAGAAATTTCAATACACTTAATTGGAGACTTGAGTTCATGAATTAGAGATGAAATTGGGCATGATGGTGGAAAAATCCCCTCATTCATGGCCCTATATACCTAGGTTTGATGAACTTGCAACAAAATTTGAAGAACCAAAGAGTGTTTGAAAGAAATTTGATGGAGAATTGTTATCCTTTATCTTTTCCAAACATGGTGTATGAGAAAAGTGAGGAATAAACTAAGTAAAACCCTCAATTAAACTCTTAAGGATCGCCAAAATGACATCACTTAGGGATTAGGATCTTGGGAGGTTACAAAATTACCTCTGGAAATCAAGCTGAAACTGGACAACTGCGCGTCTTGACGGTACTCGTGATGGGCCGTCACAAGCCCGATGGTTTTTCAATCTTGCCGTCAATCCTTAACTCAAGAAGGTTCCCAATTATCCTTTAGAGATGGTATTCATAATGATCCATCTCGTGATGGTCCGTCAGATCATCCGTTGTGTAGGGACACAGAGGTCCACTTCCGATGGTACATGTGATGGTCCGTTACTGGACTAATAGGCCGTTAGTTCCTCCATCGAGACGTTATGCCACGAGCGACGGGCCATCGCTAGGATGATGGGCCACTGGTTGTGCTGTCAACCCTCTGTACCAGACCTACAACTTCAATACTTTTTCCTTCAAGGAGTAATTTCGAAGCCCGAGGTGTTACATTTTCATCAAAAAGGGCCTAACCCTAGAAATTCATGAAAATCATAATTGGAGACTTGAAGAAATTGAAATCATGTAAATAGACTTCAGATTGGGTATGAAGGTAGAAGAAGTCCCCCATTCATTACCCCACATACCTGGATTTTAATAAATTCTTGCCTAGGCTTGAGACCCAAGAGAATTGAGAAGAACCTTAGTTGCTTGAGAGATTTGATCTTCAAGCTACATTGTTTTTGAGAGGAACAAGAATTTAGACTAAGTAAAATCCTCTAATACACCTTTTAGGAAGCTCAAAACTACCTAGTTTAGGAGTTAAAAACATAAGAAATTACTAGGATGCCCTTATGAAAACGAGCTGAAAAACTGTCCTGCAAGCCCTCACAGATTATACCATGACTCATGATGACATACCATGGATCATGGTATGCATTCGTGGCTTTTGAATGGCTTAAAAGATTTCTTAAACTCTTACCATGGACTCCTAGTACGGGTCATATCTTGGTACCACGAGTCGTACCATGACTCGGGGTGTCTGAGCTTGTCCTTTGTCCGTCAAACATGACAGTGCTTCACTAAACTACTCATAACTTTTTACTCCGAACTAGATTGACGCATGGTCGGATATGTTGGAAAGAAGACTCAAAGGAATTCAATTTGATGTACTGAATCACCCAAATATACTATGTAAAATGGGAGTTATGATAATTTAAAATTGACCCTTGTAAAAACTTATGTAAAGACTCAATCGGTAGGAAAACACTCAACTTAACTTTATGCTAGAGGTTCCTTATGACCTTAATTTGTATCCAATGTGCTTCTCACAATTAAGAATTGATCTTAACACCTAGTTTTCATATAATTCATTAGGTTCGGGTCTATCCACATACCTAGAATGATTTCAAACTTATACCGAATGTCCGAGGGATTAGAATATCTTAATTCATGATCGAAACAATGATTTGTACCATCATACCACAAATCATGGTGATTCTTTTTGTCACGAGTCTTGGTAAGATTCATACCATACCATCACGAGTCGTATTGAGACTCGTACTATGGGAAAATTCAAGTTTTTCTGTTGGTTTCTACTCGAAGTTAGGGTCTACTCTTAGAAACTTTTGGGGTGTTACATTGTTTCCAATTTGGAACATTTGTCCTCGAATGGAAACTAAATAAGCTGAAAAAGTAGGGAAATAGCTGCGATCCCAAAAAAAAATTGAAAGCTGAGCACTAAATACTAATGGAATGACTGACTCCGAACTGAGATATATAGCTGAACTAAATTCATGAATCATACATGCATGCTAAGATATGAGAAGAACTAAAGATATGAAACTAAATAACATACTGAGGAGGAAACTATGACTTCAAACAGGAACTTAATTGAAAGGAGAAAGGTGTGGGTATTTGGCCATCATATCTACTTTGGCTTCCCAAGTAGCTCCTTCAACTAGTTGATTTCTCCATAAAAACTTCAAGGAATCTGCCTTTTTCTCCTCAACTTGTGAACCTAATGGTAAGGAATCTCAACTAGAACCTCCTCATAAGTGAGACTATATTTCACCCCAATGCTCTCTGTCGGTACAACTAGAGCTGGATCACCAATGCACTTCTTCAACAAGGACACACGAAAAATTAAATGTACCAAAGACAACTCCATAGGAAACTCCAACTCATAGGCCACATTTCCAATGCGCCTCAAAATCCTATAAGGACAAACATATCGGGAACTAAGCTTCCCTTTCTTGCAAAACCTCATAACCCTCTTCATGGGTGAAACTTTCAAACCACCTTTTGGATTGTACCAACCTCTCGAAAAGCCATACTTATCATTTACAACTTATAGTTTTCACCTGTGCTTCTCTCGATACTAAAGTCGATGTCCAACAGCAATCTTCCACCATGTTTAAGCCTCACTCTACTAAATCTCTTGCATCTATTAGTTATCCTCTAAGAATATTACTTCCCCTTATCATGAAAATCACCAAACCTCGAGCTCTAATCAAGGAGTCTCCGTACCACCATACTATGGTCTATCTGTACCTCATCATATCATTCAAGCCTCTTACTTATAATTATCCCATGGCTCCACTAAAGCTTATGCTATCTAATAATTTTCTTATCTCCCCCGCATGGCTAATAACTACATATCATTAACTTTTACATACTAGGCACCTAAGGCATGAATAGAGAGTTATTCTGAATGTACATATTGTAACCATCATATACATGACGTAGTATGATTTTATTAGCCATTAAGGTGAATTGATGTTGGGAATATTCTTATGCGTATTTGTCATACTTTTACCCATATTTTACCTTGTTTTGAGTTCATTATCCTTATGAAATGCATGAATTCATGATGATGTGTGTTAAATGAGCTAACAAGTGTTTTTAGATGGTTTTAGCAGGTAATCAATCGAAAAGGACACAAAAATGGCCCAAGGTGTGAAGAAAAAAGAACACGAGAAATGTCGGACTGGTGAAATAGCTGGTGCAGCATGCCAGCCTTTGAAAATCAGAGAAAATTACACTCAGGTTGGTGTATTGGGTGGTGCGGCGCACCAGAGCCCAAACTCCAGAAGAATTTTGATCAACACCTTGGGGAGATGAGTGGCATGGCGCGCCAGAGGCATTCCTGACTTGGAAAATTTTCTAACACTCTATTGTAGTGAGTTGTGTATCACGCTAGACCCTATAATGTGCAGAATTTAACTAAACACTTGGTAAAATGGCTGGTTGTATACACCAAAAGTGCCTAAGACTAGACCTGGAGGTGAAGAGGAAGATTAGTAGAAAAGTCTGGGATTTCCCCTCAGACGCCACGTGGTACAAGTCGTTAGAAGAAAGGACAAGCCATTAGAAATGGCCATGGTAAAAGGTTGCAGAACTGGATTGGGAAATAACGGGTAACAACTGGTGGTTGTAACAGGTCATTGGATTGGAGTTGTGGTGAGATTTTTCTCGATCAGGGAGGAAGTGATGGGTCTTGAGACTACTCGTTGTTGGTAATAACGGGTCATGGTATGTGCCCGTTGGGAGGACTTCCAGGTTAGTGACAGTGATGATAACGGATGGTAATCATGAGTCGTTGGTGGTTGGAACGACTTGTCCTGTCTGGTCGTTGTAGGAGATCAGAGACTTGAATTCAGGGAGTAGGAACGGAAGGTAACAACGGATCGTAGGAGCTCACAATGGATCGTACTGACATCCGTTGTCAATGGTAGTTCAGTTTTTCCAAAAAAATCATTAAGGGTATTTTCATCATTTCTAAGTCCTAGGGTCCTAGCCACATCATTTTAAGCGCGGAATAGACAGTTTTATGAGGAATAAGCTTATTCTAGACTCATTCACATCCATGCATGCAAGTTGAAGGCATAGGAGGTGATCAAATTTAGGTTTTCTTCAAGTTTTCTTCAATTCTTCATTGGGAAATCAGAAAAGTGGTAGAATCAGATCCTATCATGTATGTAGGGTTATGAATGGTGAATTCGTTCACACCCATTCCTAATTTCTCTCTAAATCATGAAAATTCATACGTTGATTCTATGGGGTTTTACCCAATGCATGAAATTCCTAATTTTCTACATGGGTATGATCTAAATATGTTTCTACTATTGGTTATGATTTGTGGGAAAGTTTTACATTGTTTTCCATTATAATCATGTTTTCGAGATTTATAAATTGAAATGCCCATTTATGAGAAGTTAATGAAAGTTGAGATTTATGATGAATGTTCAAGTATGATGAGAATATTATTGATGAAAAGCATGTTTTCAAGTTACCCGTATTTATAATTATTTTTTCAAGTGAGTTAGGTATTTTTCAATCATGTTAAAGTATTGCGCAATGCCCATATATTCAAGTATGATTTATGAATTCCCGAATTACCTTACCACATGGTTTTGGAGTTAAGACTCCTAATTATGTTCAGCTTGTGGTAAAGGTTTGAGCTAAAGCTCCTCATATATGATTTTAGATTCGATATGTAATTGATTATTAAGCTTCATTAATAAATGATGGTAAGGTTCGTTGAAAAATGATGGAGAACATATGCATGTTTTTGGGTGTTGTGTCTAGCACTGAGTAGTCTAAGGGTCGATCAACCCAATGCCTCAGAACTACACGCCAACGTAAGTTTATACACATAATATATACTTTGGAACCTCCCTTGTAAGCTATCCCCTGCCCCGATTGGGCCTCGAGCTTGATATCGATATCATGGTATCGTCCCTAGCCCTGACAACGCTTTGGACGGCTTTACCCACTTGAGTGTGATAGTTGGGACCACGTAAGCTCTATCGTGGTCTGCCGGTTATATGACGAATCTCCCATTATTCCTCATGATTTCAGTTATGCATCTTTATCATTCATGATAGATATATATTATGTTCTAAAGCAGGTTTGACCCAATGTTCAGTTTTACTTATGATTATCAAATTTCAGCTTTGGGTCATTCGATTCAGTTATGATGTTATGTTATGTTCAGATCATGATTTCAGAAAATAGTATGCAAGCCCTACTCTCAGATTCTTGTTTTGATAATTTTTTATATTATACATGTTTTAAATGATTTTAATTAGTTAAGAGGTTTTACTTACCTTGCATACTCGATACATTCCACGTACTGACCGCATATTCTATGTTGTATCATTTTAGATATAGGCTCCGATCATCAGACTAAGCCCCACCACTAGCCAGCTTCGGAGTTAGCATCAGTCCCTATTGGTGAGTCCTCATATGTTGAGGGCCCCTATTTTATTCAGTTATGTTAGAGTATTTACATTTTTTGACCTAGAGAGTTAGTTGGGGTCTTGTCCTATCAACTCATCAGACTTAGAGCATTTTAGACAACAGGTTGTATTCGATTTCAGACTCATGTTGTATTTCTGGATTATATGTTATGCTAGACTTCCGCTATGTTTATGATGTTAATTCTTCCGCTTCATTGATTGAGTTAGATGTATGTTCATGACATGGGTCGACTTGGAGTCTCTCGGGGCTCCTTGTCCTATATCTCGATTCGAGCCTATGTTCGGGTCGTGAAAAACTTGATATCCGAGCAATAGGTTTGAAGTGTCCTAGGGTATCTGAAAGCCGCGTTAAGTAGATTCATTTTCATGGGTGTGAAGCGTGTCACACTTATGACGAAGAGGCTATGAGATGTTTAGGAAATGTTCCCTTGTTTCATGATCTATGTCGTGCGGTGATATGTCACTTTATCTTTCTAACTTGTTCTATTCACGATTGCAGAATCATGCCTCCCTGCAGATTTGACGATAGAAGAAATGGAAATGGAAATGGCCATGATGATGGAAATGGGTATGGACACCAACAAGCCCCACCAGTCCATGAGCACCATGCACCAGAGCCGGTTGCCCATTCTGAATTCAGGGCAGCCATTCAGATGCTAGTGTAGGCCTTGACCGCTCAGGTCAACCAGCAGGCAGTGGCCATGTCCCGCCGAACGGGAATGCGGCGACAACTCAATTTAGAGATTTTTTAAGTATGAACCAACAGGAGTTTCTTGGGTACAATGTGGATGAGGATCCACATGAGTTTATCGACGAGATTGTGAAGATCACCTAGGACATGGGGGTGAATAGAGTAGAGTATGCTGATTTGGCCTCATATTAGTTGAAGGGGGTCACACACATTTGGTTTAGATAGTGGAAGGATAGTAGGGAAGTCGGAGCATGCCCTATAAGTTGGGAGGAGTTTCACATTGCTTTTCTAGATTGGTTCTTCCCTTGTGAGATGAGGGAGTTGAAGGCATCCGAGTTCGTGAAGCTTAAGCAGGGGAAGATGATGGTGTAGGAGTATTCCCTAGAGTTCACTCATTTGTCAAAGTGCGCCCTATAGTTAGTGGTAGATCAGAGGGCACGAGTGAGAAGGTTTGTTCATGAGGTGGCAGACTATTTTGACAAGGATTGTAAGACTGCTATGCTCCATCAGGATATTGATTTCCCTCGGATAGTCTTATACACCCAATAGATGGAGGCGGCACACATGAGGGAGAGAGAGGCCAAAAGGGATAGGACAAACAACTATAGATTCTCTCAGCGAGGCCAGGTGGTGAGCACCGACAGTAGACCCACCAGAGATCTTCAACCCTAACATCTTTAGAGATGAGTGTGAAATCTAGACCTAGGCACGACCAGAGAGGACAAGAAGCAGGCTCTAGGGGTCAGAGCAGCAGGCCTATAGATTCCAGTATCCCAGTTTGCGACAGGTGTGGTCAGAGGCACACGGGTCAGTGCTTGGAGGGTACAGGTGCTTGCTTTGGGTGTGGGAAGCTCGGACATATGCTCAGAGATTTCCCAGCAGCTAAAAAAGTCCATGAAAAGGGTCGAGGCCATCTTCCAATTCAGGAGCTCCACCCACATGCCCAGCCTAGTAGGGGGAATCTACTAGCAAAGGTGGTGGTCAGTGCCAAAACAGATTCTATGCTTTAACATCTCGCCAGGAGTAGGAGGTCTCCCCGGATGTAGTCACTAGTATGTTACGAGTTTTATATATTGATGTATATGCTTTGTTAGATCTAGGGGCCACCTTGTTTTGTGACACCTTATGTGCCTAGTAGTTTCGGAGTTAGTCCTAAAATCTTATCAGAGCCCTTCTCAGTCTCTACTCCAATGGGTGATTCAGTTGTAGCTAGACGGGTGTATAGAAGTTTCCCGGTCACAGTCTTTCAGAAAGTCAGCTCAACAGATTTAGTAGAGTTAGCCATGATCAATTTTGATGTTATCCTAGGCATGGATTGGCTATTTACATGTTATGCCTCAGTTAATTGTAGAACCTGGGCAGTAGAGTTTAGATTTCCAGGTGAGTCAGTCATAGAATGGTAGGGTAGTTCAGCTGTGCCTGTAGGCCATTTCATTTCCTACCTTAAGGCCAGAAAGATGGTGTCCAAAGGTTGTGTAAACCATCTAAATAGCATTAAGGATGCAACGTCCGAGACCCCGACTATCCAGTCAGTTCCAGTAGTGTGTGAGTATCCAGGAGTCTTCCAAATGATTTATCGAGAATCCCTCCCAAGCGGGAGATTGATTTTGGTATCATCCTTCTTCCCGATATGCAACCTATATCTATTCCTCCTTACAGAATGGCTCCAGCCGAGCTAAAAGAGTTGAAGGAGAAGTTGAAGGACCTTTTGGGTAAAGGTTTCATTAGACCGAGCAAATCCCCATGGGGTGCACCAGTTCTCTTTGTCCGAAAGAAAGATGGTTCTCTTCGTATGTGTATTGATTATCGGCAAATGAACAAGGTCACCATCAAGAACAGGTATCCTATACCCAGGATTGATGATTTGTTTGACCAGCTTCAAGGTGCCAAGTGTTTTTCAAAGATAGATCTCAAATCCGGATACCATCAGCTCAAGGTTCGAGAGAGTGACATCCTGAAGGCAGCCTTCAGGACGCGGTATGGTCATTATGAGTTTGTAGTTATGTCTTTTGGACTAACGAATGCTCCTGCAACCTTTATGGATTTGATGAACAGGGTGTTCAAGCCATACTTGGATATGTTCGTGATTATGTTTATTGATGACATCCTGATATACTCTCGGAACGAGGAGGAGCATGCTGCTCATTTAAGGGTGGTGCTACAAACTCTCAAGGATTTCCATTATATGATAAATTCAGAAAGTGTGAGTTTTGGTTGAGCTTAGTGGCATTTTTGTCCATGTGGTGTCTAGCAAGGGTGTTCAGGTGGACTCTCAAAATTTAGAAGCGTAAAGAACTAGCCTAGACCAGTGAATCCTTCAGACCTCAAGAGTTTCTTGGGTTTAGCTGGGTACTATCGGAGGTTTTTTTTAGGGTTTTTCATCCATTACAGTTCCATTGAATAAATTGACTTAAAAGAAAGTCAAGTTCCAATGGTCAGAGGCTTGTGAGAGGAGCTTTCAGGAGTTGAAGACTCAACTTACCTCAGCACCTGTGTTAACCTTATCGGAGGGTACCGATGGGTTTATGGTGTATTGAGATGCTTCTAGAATCGGCCTTTGTTGTGTATTGATGCAGCACAGTAAAGTGATAGCAAACGCTTCCAGATAGTTGAAAGTTCATGAGAAGAACTACCCGACCCATGATCTTGAATTGGGGGTGGTGGTATTTTCCTTGAAGATATGGAGACATTATTTGTATGGGGTCCATGTAGATGTGTTTATGGACCACAAGAGTCTACAATATGTGTTTACCTAGAAGGATCTAAATCTACGACAAAGGAGGTGGTTGGAGATACTCAAGGATTATGATATGAGTGTCCTTTACCATCCGAGCAAGGCCAATGTAGTAGAAGATGCACTTAGTAGACTCTTTATAGAGAGTGTGTCCCATGTGGATGAGGGGAGAAAGGAGTTGGTGAAGGAAGTGCATCGACTTGTAAGGTTGGGAGTTCATTTAGTTGACTCGACTGATGGCGGTGTGATAGTTCAGAACAGATCAGAATCATTCTCGGTGACTGATGTAAACGCTAGACAAGAGAAGGATCCCATTTTGGTAAAGTTAAAGGAAGCCGTTCAGAATCATAAGGTAGAGGTCTTCTCCAAAGGGAGAGATGGTGTGGTTCGATATCAGGGTCGCTTGGGTATCCTGGACATTGATGTTTTGAGAAGTCAGATGTTGCATGAGGCCCACGGTTCCAGGTATTCAATCCATCCAAGTTCGACCAAGATGTACTGTGACTTATGGGAAGTCTATTAGTGGAGTGGCATGAAGAAAGACATCACATAATTTGTAGCTAACTGTCCAAACTTTCAGCAAGTGAAGATTGAGCATCAGAGACTGAGAGGTGTGCTCCAGGATATCAGTATTCCTACTTGGAAGTAGGAAGAAATAAATATGGACTTCATCATAGGGTTGCCTCACACTCATCGACAATATGACTCCATTTGGGTGGTTATGGACAGGTTGACCAAAGTAGCTCACTTCCTACCAGTCAAAACTACTGATTCGGTGGAGGATTATGCTAAATTATACATTCGGGAGCTAGTTCGGTTGCATGGAGTGCCATTGTCCATCATATCAGATAAAGGCACTCAGTTTAACTCCTAGTTTTGGGAGATCGTTTCAAAAGGGACTTGGTACTCAAGTCAACCTTAGCACAACATTCCACCCGCAAATGGATGGCCAGGCCCAGCAGACTATTCAAACTCTTGAGGACATGTTGAGAGAATGTGCGATCGACTTCAAGGGTAGTTGGGATGATCATTTGCCTCTTATTGAGTTTGCATACAACAACATCTACCATTCCAGTATTCAGATGGCTCTATTTGAGGCTCTCTATGGGCGGAGATGTAGATAGCCTATTAATTGTTTTGAGGCTGGTGAAGCTGCGATGATAGGGCCAGATTCAGCCGATGAGGCAATGGAGAAAGTTTAGCTCATACGGGACAGGTTGAAAATAGCTCAAAGTCGCCAAAAGTCCTATGCTGATGTGAGAAGGAGAGAACTAGAGTTTGAAGTTGATGATTGGGTGTTTCTAAAGGTGTCTTCAATGAAGGGAGTGATGAGGTTTGAAAGGAAAGCAAAACTCATCCCTCGTTATGTTGGCCCCTACCAGATTATGAAGTGGGTTGTCAAGGTTACATATGAATTGGAGTTACCTTTAGAATTAGCTTCCGTGCATCCTGTTTTTCATGTATCGCTCTTAACGAAATGTTTGGGTGATTCAGCTCTAGTTGTCCCGGTGGATAGTGTCGGTGTGAAAGACAGCTTTAGTTTTGAGGAGGTTCCGGTGGAAATAATGTATCTTCAGGTTCGAAGGCTAAGAAATAAAGAAGTAGCTTCAGTTAAAGTTTTATGGAGGAATCAACATGTTAAGGGAGCTACATGGAAGCCGAAGCAGATGTGATGGCTAGATACCCACATCTATTCCCTACTGACTCAGTTCCAGCTTGAGGTACCATTTCTTTCCCTAAAACTCTATTCAGTTTCATGTTCAGTTTACGTGTCCTAGTTTCTTTCACGTATATGGATGTATGTATGATTCATGAATTCAGTTCAACCATGTTGTTTGAATCGGAGTTAGTCATTCCGTCAGTTTCAGCTGGTATGATTAGTAATTGAGTATGATGACTGCATTTCTCTATTTTCTGTATGTTTTCCCACATTCGAGGAAGAATGTTTCCAGGGGGGGGATATTGTAATACCTTGAAACTTCCTTAGAGTAGACGAGGAGGTGGAGAGGAAGTTCAACAGAAAAGTCTGGGATTTCCCTTCAAACGCCCCGTGTTCGAGTCATTAGAAAAAAGGACGAGCTGTTAGAAATGGCCATGGTGAAAGGTTGCAGATCTGGATTGGGATATAGTGGGTCTTAGAATGACTCGTTGGTGGTTGTAACGGGTCATTGAATTAGAGTCTTGGTAAGGCTGGTCTCAATCAGGGAGGAAGCGACGGGTCTTGAGACGACTCATTGTTGGTAATAACATGTTGTGGTATGTGCCCGTTGGGAGGACGTCTAGGTTAGTAACAGTGGTGACGACGGACGATAATCACAAGTCATTGGTGTTTGGACTGACTCGTCCTGTTTGGTCATTGGAGGAGATCAGAGACCTGAATTCAGGGAGTAGGAACGGAGGATAACAACAGACTGTACGAGCTCACAATGAATCGTACTGACGTCCGTTTTCACTTGCAGTTCAGTTTTTCCAGGAAATTCATTAAGGGTATTTTCGTCATTCCTAAGTCCTAGGGTCCTAAGCTACATCGTTTTAAGCTCGAAATAGATAGTTTTATGAGGGGTAAGCTCATTCTAGACTCATTCACATCCATGCATACAAGCTGAAGGCTTAGGAGGTGATCAAGTTTAGGTTTTCTACAAGTTTTCTTCAATTCTTCATTGGGCAATCAGAAAAGTGGTAGAATCAGATCCTATTAGGCATATAGGGTTAGGAATGGGTGAATTCATTCACACCCATTCCCAAACTCTTTCTAAATCATGAAAATTCATATGTTGATTCTATGGGGTTTTAACCCAATGCATGAAATTCCTAATTTTCTACATGGGTCTAATCTAAATATGTTTCTAATATTGAATTATTATTTGTGGGCAAGATTTATAAATTCAAATGCCCATTTATGAGAAGTTAATGAAAGTTGAGATTTATGATGAATATTCAAGTATGATGAGATATTATTGATGAAGAGCATGTTTTCAAAGTACCCTTGTTTATAATCATGTTTTCAAGTGAGATAAGTATTTTTCAATCATGTTAAAGTATTGCGTAATGCCCATAGGTTCAAGTATGATTTATGAATTCCTGAATTAGCTTACCACATGGTTTTGGAGTTAAGACTCCCAATTATGTTCAGCTTGTGGTATGGTTTGAGATAAAGCTCCTCATATATGATTTCAGATTCGATATGTATTTGATTATTAAGCTTTGTCAATAGACGATGGTAAGCTTCGTTGAAAAACGATGGAGAGCATATGCATGTTTTTGGGAGCAGTGTCTATCACCGAGTAGGCTAAGGGCCGATCAACCCTATGACTCAGAACTACGTGCCAACATAGGTTTATACACATTATATATACTTTGGGACCTCCCTTGTGAGCTATCCCCTATCCTGATTGGGCCTCCATATTGATATCGATATCATGGTATCGTCCCTAGCCCTGACAAGGCTTTGGATGACTCTACCCACTTGAGTGTGATAGTTGGGACCACGTAAGCCCTATCATGGTATGTCAGTTATATGACGAGTCTCCCATTGTTCCTCATGATTTCAGTTATGCATGTTTATTCTTCATGACACACACACATATATGTTCTATAGCAGGTTTGACCCAATATTTAGTTTTACTTATGATTATCATATTTCAACTTTTGATCACTCGATTGAGTTATGATGTTATGTTATGTTCGGATCATGATTTTAGAAAATAGCATGCAAGTCCTACTCTTAGATTCTTGTTTTGATCATGTTTTATATTATGCATGTTTTAAATGATTTTACTTAATTAAGCGGTTTACTTACCTTGCATACTCGGTACATTCCACGTACTGATCGCATACTCTATGCTGTATCATTTCATGATACAGGCTTCGATCATCAGACTCAGCCCCGCCACTAGCCAGCTTTGGAGTTAGCATCAGTCCTTATTGGTGAGTCCTTATCTATCGAGGGCCCCTCTTTTATTCAATTATGTTAGCATATTTTTGTTTTCAGACTTTGAGAGTTAGTTGGGGTCTTGTCCCATTAACTCATTAGAGTTAGAGGCTTTTCAGACAACAGGTTGTGTTCGGTTTCAGAATCGTGTTGTATTTCTGGATTATATGTTATGCTAGAGTTCCTCTATGTTTATGATGTTACTTATTCCACTTCCTTGATTGAGTTAGATGTATGTTCATGCCATGGGTCGGCTTGGAGTCTCTCGGGGCTGCTTGTCTCGTGTCTCAATCCAGGCCTATGTTCGGGTCGTGACACTGGTGTGATGTGCCAGAGGCTGAACTTTAGAGGAAATGTAGCCCCTAGTCTGACGAGATGGATGGTGCGGCATGCTAGGGGCTGTACGGGAAAATTTTCAAGTTTAAAAGCTAAACTTTTCAAAGGAAAAAGAGTCACTTGATACCTTTCTTACAAATAAATACTAGGGCATTTGTCGGGGGAATCAATAAATCTGAGATCAATTTGTATGCAGTCTTTGGGGGAAGAGACAGAAGTTTTGTTTCTTTTAGGTTTTCTTGTTACTTTATGCTTTTGTTAATTCGAATGATGATTGCTTTAATTTTCCACTTGAACATGAGTGGCTAAACTCTTGTTCTAGGGTTTTGGCCATAGCTAATGGTAGTAGTTTGAAAACTCTTTTATGCAACACTATAATCCTTTATTCAAGATTGTTTATGCTTACTTGTTATAATTGATTATTTGTTAGACTGATCACCTTGCGAATATTTTATGTTGTCTCTTGGTTGAACTCGGGAGAGGGAACTAAGGGTGTTAAAAGAAAGGATTGAATAGGTTTCAATAATATTGTTCAAATTAGTTCAAGATTTGATTTTGTTATCGAGGATAGGGATATACCCTTTAACCCTATTCAGTTGAATACAAGTATCTTCAATCGTCTTCTCATGTTTCTTCTGCATCCATAGGGATATAGATTTTAGGGTTCACGATATACTTCTTTGATATTCAGGAGAATATAAGAAATAGGATCATAACTTGCAACTAGCAATATTAGAAGAGTTTAGTCGAGTGTAATCGAGTCCTGAAACTCAACCTGAAAGCAAAAGTGCCAAGACTCTAGATTGTCATCATCATTTGAATTACAAACACTTGTGACAACGATTTTAGCTCATTAGTTAATTTACATTTCAAAGTAGTAGAATAATCATCTAAACCATTTCCCTATTTTACTTGAGTTTATTTGAATAGTGAAATAAAATGTTAACCTTAAGAAATTTATCTGACAAGTCTCTGAGGGATCATCGTCGGGACTTTACCATATTATATTACGTGATGATCACGTGCACTTGAATGCTCTTGGCGACATCAAGTTTTTGGCGCTGTTGCCGGGGACTTGAATTGATTAATTGTTTTTGGTTGAAATTTTTATTCCACTATTCAGTATTTTCTGTTGGTTATTGGTTGTTGCATATTTCAGGTGTTATTTGTTCATGCATTTAATTTTTGTAAGTATATTATATATATTTTTATTATTTTAGTACCACTCTTCTTAACATGACATCTTGTTATATAAATATGTCAAATGATGGGTATTCATATTTTGGTAATTCGTGTCTGAATTGTGGAGGACCCCACTTGTGACAACACTATCATACTTGTGGTGTATGTGGTGGTCTGGATGGCTATTGGAGTAGTTGCCCAAATTCTTATTCCCCTTCCCCAAGCCTCTATTATGATCCTCTTGTTGTTTTTTATGCTTACAGAAATAATAAAGAGGAGGAACATCATGCTCAAATGAGCGATATGGAAAAAATGATCCTGGAGCATAAGGAAGTAATGAGGGAGCATCTTATTGAACATGGAAAAGCCTCAGAAAGGATGAGAGCCAAGCTCACAGAGATGATGGCTAAGGCCGCAACTTGTAATGATTTGCAAGTCACGGTCTTAGCCAATACTCCAAAAGAACCTCAAGTGGAAGAAAAGAAGCTCATATAAGAGATAGACCAATTTGGCTCAAGTATCCATGACCTACAGGCTCTTTTGAATGAAAAAGTTAAGGTGTCTAAGGCCCAACTACAAAGTTTTGCGGATACTAGCCAATGCATGAAATAGGAAGAAGAATCCCAACCATTAGACTATTCTTTGTTGGCTGATGTTGATGTTGTGGAGGTGGATAAAAGTGAGGATGTCAATCATAATTCAATCTTCAAGTTAGGGCGTATTGGTCCTCATTTTAAACACTTCTTGACATTGTGTTTGGTGGGCAGCATCGAAATGTGTAGATGAGGACAATGCCCCTGTATTCTAAAATTTATTATTCCAAAGAGACATAATGACATCCCTCATTTAAGGTTCAAGAAGGGAAATATGCAACATATATTACTTGGTCCCTTCATGTATACACCACCGCCCCTTGAGCATAATAGAGAATTAGAAAAGAAATTAGGGGTGAAATTTATAAGCTCAAAATGGAAGAAAAAGTGGTGAAACTTGATAGCATCGTTTCGCGACGTTAAATCAGGCGCTTGTTGGGAGGCAACCCAATTTGTAATAATGTAGTTTTTCTTATTTCTATGCAGTGTCACTTCTATTTTTTTGTTTTGTCTGCAGAGAAGGGGAAGTCTAAGTTCCGAAAACCAAAGCTAAGGAGCACGTCTTGAGCTTAAGTGTTGGGTCGTGCGACCTGTGAATCCAAAAGACATGCTACTAGCTAGGCCCTAGAGGACCTCAGGGAGTATTTCTCACCAAATCTAACCACTTTTTAAATTCAATTCAATCTTAAATTAATTCCTACCCATTTACCCTATCCATGACCCGCAGGTATACCCTAACCCGACCCATCTTCCTTAAAA
>JACEIK010012113.1:6772-22471 GCA_018107945.1 Datura stramonium | reverse complement strand
CTATGAAAAAGACATGGACAATTTTTTTGTTGTAATCCTTTTTCTTTTTATTATTATTATTATTTTTAGTTTTTTCCTACTATTAAAAAAAAATTCAAAATTAGAAGTGGAAGTCTCAATTTGGGCCTTTTGGGAAGTGCTTGTTACTGGATGTTGTAACTTCGTCCAAGTAATGCTTGGGCTACAGATGAGAAAAATGGTCTGTCCCAAAGAAAACAAAAAATGAATGGCCCAATCCATATTAATTGTTTGTTGATTTGGGAAGAAAGAGGTTCTTTTCCAAATAGTGACACTTTGATACCCTATTTACCAAATATAATGATAGTTTAGCTAATTATTAAACATAGCTATAATTTTAAACTTAGCTTGGTATTAGTGATATAATATTTTGAAATTCACTTTGTATCAGTGTATAAATGTATTTTTAATTTTTTTAAAAGTAATTAAACTAATTAAAATATTGTTATTGGAGAGGAAAAAGATCTAATATAAGTGATAATTAAGTTGGCTATCCAGTAACACTAAACGTTATGTTAGTGGTGAAAATGTTATTAGTAATTTATTATGCATCAGTGATGTGGCGTGTATATATATATATATATAGTTTTTGGGATTGAGTTAGGCCCAAATGTCATATTTTACATGGTATCAGAGCCAGGTCTATCTCCGTTTGTACTCCCGGTCCACTAGGGGTGTTAAAGTGGATTAGAGTTCCACATTGATTGGACTTGAGAAATCCTCTCCTCATGAGCTAGTTTTTGGGATTGAGTTAGGACTAGGTGTCATATCTTTACATGGTATCAAAGCATGATCCATTTGACATGACGTTGGACTCTCAAATTAAATTGGCCACGCACTAGATGTCCAGCCTTGGGCGTGAGGTGGGGTGTTGAATAATGAAAAAAAAGTCGCACATCGATGGTTAATGAGATGAGTGGTGGACTTGGAGGTGCAAAAACATTATAGCATACCTAGCTTGGAACATGATTACTGATGCATGATTTTGTTCAGACCTTTTGTTAATAGATCTCTATGTTGCTCTTTTGTGGGAACAGACTCAGTTTTGATCATACCCTTTTGAACTTTTTTTCTTACGAAGTGGCAATTAATTTCTATATTTTTTCTTCTCTCATGAAACACTGGATTGATAGTTATTTGCATTGCAACTTTACTATCAATGAGCACTTGAACTAGAAAATTAATATGTACTCCAATCTCCTTAAACAATCCCAATATCCAAGCTGTAGAAGCAAGAGTTCTATACTCAGCTTTAGCTGAGCTTCTGAGAACTGTACTATGTTTTTAGACTTTCAAGAGATTAGTGAGTCACCTATCCTGACCAAGAAATTAAACCTGTTACAGACTTTCTTGAGTTATGACATGCTACCCAATCAACATCACAAAAAACTTGAATTTGTTCTCGACTGTTGTTTGATAAAAGTATCCCTTGCCCGGGTTGAGTCTTGACATATCTTACTATCCTCATAACTGCTTCTAAATATGATTTCTTGCCTGATGCAGAAATCGGCTTAATGTTTGCACACTAAATGTAATGTATGATCTAGTTACTATCAATAACTTCCCTATGATTCTTTGATACCTACTGAGATATGTTGGAGGATCATTCTCCCCTTTGTTTGAACTTCCAGTGGGATCTTCAAGCTCTTTAGTAGTTAACTTCATATTTGATTCAAGTGGAGTGGTCACTGGTTTTGCAGCTCCCAGACCTAACTCAGAGACTAACTCAAGTGTGTACTTTCTCTGGTGCATCAAAATTTCAGACCTTGATCCGGCAAATTCAATGTCTACAAAGTATCTAAGCTCACCTAGATCTTTTATTTTGAAGGCTTTATGTAGTGATGCTTTTGTATCTTTTATCAGATGTAAAAAAGTCATCAACATATACTAGAATGACTATCAGTTCACTTCCAACTCTCCTTGTAACAAAGAATGATCATACTGACTTTGAGTAAAACCAAGATGAAGTACAACTTCCAAAAGTTTGACATTCCATTGCCTTGGTGTCTGCTTGAGGCCATACAAGAATTTCAGAAGTCTACAAATAGGTTGCTTCTTCCCCGACTTCTAAATCCTTGAGGCATATCCACACACACACACACACACACACACACACACACACACACACACACACACATATATATGTCTCATTATTTAACTCTCCCTGAAGAAAAGCATTGTACACATTCATTTAATGGATGTGCCATGTCTGATTGCTGCAATTGCAAATATAGACCTTACTGTAACCATTTTGACTACAGGAGAAAAAATTTCATGATAATCACTGCCAGCTTGTTGCTTGTAGCCTTTAGCAACCAATCTGGACCTAAATCTCTCTATCTCACCAATAGCTTTGCACTTAATTCTGTATACTCACAATAACTAATTTATCCCTTGCCACTAGATAGTGAGAGCACAGTTCATGTATAATTATCTTCAAGTGCTGTAATTTTTGCTTTCATAGTATTAACCTATTTAGGATCCTTAACAGTTTCATCATAGCTTGAAGGCATTATTTCAGTTGAACCAGTAGTAATAAAGGCTTGTCAGATATGGGAGACAAGTGATCATAACCAATGTAGCTGTCTTACTACGATTTCTTCAGAAAAATCTTTATCCACCTATATCTATAGTATAGAAAATACTATAGATTGTGGTATTTATACATCAGCCCAACCAATGACTATTCATGATTCCATAATTGAATCAATTCCATACCGGTTCTTAGAGGAATGTTATGGTAAAATATAGGCATTTTTTCTCTATATCAATCCTTCGATGAAGCACTCAAACCAACGAGTAAAGAAAGGAGGCCTTGAGTTGATATTTAAAAGGAGTTCGTCCTGGTGTGCTGCTTCCTTTCCTGCCACTACTTTTTGAGTCAAAAACGAGTCACGCTCTTTAAATGCCCTATAAGAAGAAGAAAGAGGCTTAAGTCATCGATTTCAATCCGATAAAGGGCTTTTTTCTTTTCCACGAAAGTCCGTCCCAACAATTGTTGCAGAGGATATAAATATGAATATGAAAAAAAAAGGTAACCGCATGGAGAGTCGTTGTAAGACCATGGGGTGTGGATGTAGATGACTTCTTAGTAGTGATAAAGTCTTTTAGCCATAGTAATTGTGCTGTAGTTCGGGAAGACTTTCTTTGTCCCACCTCTGTAGGCACAGTATCAATTGAGGATATAGGGACCTGAGTGAGGGGTGGTACCACTTGAATTTGGTGTGGAATAGCAGAAGCTTCAACTTGACTTTGAGTCTCTTGAAGTTGAACTTAAGAAGATTTGAGAGTATCATATGAACATATGATTTCAATAGAAGAATCCTTAGATGATATCTGATCATCAGAAAAGACATCATGAAATGAAAATGGCACATTCTGTGATGCAAGTCGAGTTGCATCAGAGTTCAAGGGTTTTTCATCAAATTATTACTTTGGATACTTAAGAGGGTGCATAGAATGAAGCCTTGAAGCTACAAAACTCCACTTGAAAGACTACTTATGGCATGGAGAAAGAGACCATTTATGCAAAAAGTGGCCATTCTTAAAGAAACACGCCATCATGCCCAAGAAGATTAAGAAGAGACGCTTATTTTTTTTTTGGTAACTATGTGAAGTACCATTACTCTTAGAAATCTCAGAACAACCTAAAGAGCACCTTGATCCCTTAACGAGATCAGGCCTCTAACCAAAAAAAAAAACAATCTAATTACATCAAAATATTTTGTACTAATCCTCTACATCTTCTAGCCTTCGTTGAAGTTTTCAGAAAATCTACTCTTTCAACTACTTCCTGTCTAATCTGTGTAACTATCTCACTTATATATACAGATATTCCTCTAAAAATCTTTCAGTTCCTGGCCCTCCAAGTGTGATATATAATGGCTCCCCAAATGGCAGCCATAACTTCCTTCTTAAACTTCCTCCATTGCTTCCTCTAGATTGACATCTGGACTTGCCTAGTGCTACCCTCTGGAATTTTGCTTGGTGCCCATATGGAAACTTGTATCAAAATCTGTTTAAACCACGTACAACTCCCAAAGATGCATAGTAGTCTCCTTTACTTGGTCTGTACATAGACAACATTTATCATCATCCAATTGAATATGCAGCCTTTCCATTCTCTCCTTAGTTAACAACCTATCTTGTGCAGCCAACCATAATGTAAATCTATGCCTTGGTTGAGCAACATTACTCCAGATCAGATCAGCTATCCTTATTTTTGGTAGATCACCAATAAGTGCCAAATAGCTTTGAGTGACAGAATATTCACCATTCTGAGTAAGTAGATATCTACCCTGACTATACCAATCTTGCATCAATAATTTGACAGAGTTAAGTTTCCTCCAATACCAACTACAATCAGAAGGAGGAATGTGAGTCCATATATTATACTCATCCTTCATATATATGCCATGCACCCACTTGACCCACAGTGACTCCTTATGTAAACAAAGCTGCCATACCAATTTCCCTACGGATGCCATATTCCAATCAATACTTGCTTTGACATTCAAGCCTCCTAGTCTCTTAGGAGTGAAAATTCTATCCCAAGAGACCAACGATATTTTCCTTTTGTCCTCAGTGCTGCCCCATAGATATTCCCTACATAATTGATCCACTTTCTTCAATATACTTTGTGGCAAGATAAAGACTGAACTCCAAAAGCTGTGTATGGAAAATAAAACTGCATTGATTACTTGTAACCTACCAGCATAAGATAGGTGTTTTGTTTAAGTAACTCTCACCCTTTGTGTAATCTTCTCAATCATCCAATGACAATCCATTTGATTCCACTTCTTGGGGGATAAAGGCAGCCCTAAGTATCTGATAGGAAATGAATCCACAGAGAAACCAGTGATCGCCAAAAGCCTCTCCTTTTCTTCATCATCCACCCCAGCCATAAACAAATTCGAACCAGTGACTTTGCTGAAATGATCTAAAGCTTCCATAATCCTCCTCACTGAACTTACATTTCCTTTACAGAAAATCATCAAATCATCAGCAAATATGAGATGAGTCAGATTGACTGGTTTACACATAGGATGCAATTTAAAATCAGTCAACAAGCTCATAGTTTTCAAAATTCTTGAAAACTATTAAGGGCATTTATGTAATTGTTAGCTTAGCTATAAATAGTGAAAAGTAGCTCATTTAGACTTAGAATATTTTGATATGTTATGAATTGGAAGAGTGAAACTCTTATGAGGGGTAACTACGGCTTGGTTGCTACACAATGTTGATAGGGTTTCTTGCTTGAGGAAGCATTTCTTTTGAGGGTTATCTTAGTAATAGATTTCGTGCTAGAGGAATTGTTCCTCTTGTGCATGTCTTTATAGATTATGTGCTCGTTTTTGAATTTTTAATTGAAGATAATAATCATTATTGTCAATGAGTTCCTTGCTTGTGTCTATCTCCTATCCTTTTATCTTTATTGTTATTCTTAATTTTAGGATTTCAATTTCTGCGTGTTCGATATTGTATCAGTCAGACCTCTTTCCTACAAGCTTTAGGTGTATGTGTGTTGGTCTACTGTTGTAAATATGCTCTTGCATATTAGAACCTGCTGCTTTCTGCAGGTAAGTGTATCTTTTCTAAGTTACTTTACGTTTTTTAGTCTTACAAAATTATAAGTTTTTAGCTGTTTCCAGCCCTTAAAGTTGATCGAATGTTTGTTACTGAGTAAGGAAGAGAAAATGATAAAGATGGTCCCTGATGTATTGGAGTTGCATTATTTTGGTCCTTGACATATCTACTCGATGGCTATTGTCGTTAAAGTATGTATAAAAGAGATCAATTTGGTCTAAAACTTTAAATCTAACATTATCCTTTAAAAAGTTGGTTATTAAATTTAACCGAGAAATAACAAAGAGGACATGCTATCAGCTTTGGTGAGAATCTCTTTCAAATCTGATTGAACACCAATATCATATTTAATACAAAATATGTAAATATTTGTTGAGAAAAGAAAATGACAATGCTCATGTTCCTCTTCCATCGGCTAAGAACTCTTCTTATGAGTCTTTGCATTCATCAAACTTGCCAACAAGCAAAAGCACAAATAAGAATTTTACTGATTACTGATGTTGTTTTTTGAAATTTTTGATTTTAGGATCTTTTGTTTACGATTTTGAATGTTTTCATTGGACTGATTCACTACTGTTAGCTGTCTTTGTTGCAGAATGGATATAAAAGCAAGCAATCCATTATTGATTATCGCTAAAATTTCTAGTATTTTAGCCTTGTTAATTTCCCTTATAATTGTCGGCAAGGGTGACCCTTTCCAGCGATTATGAGGTATTATTGCGAAACTCATGTGAAGATTTTGTTCATGAGTTGTAAAAACATTGACACTGATGAAAATACAATGCTTTTTAACCATTGACACAATATCAATAGAATAAAGAAAAGCACTACAATAAACACAAGCAATCCATAAATACTTGTCAAAATAGCAAAGTAACAGGAATTCAGCTAAAACATAGAGTCCTCTTAAACTTCATGCTTAATGATTCTAATACCATTGCTAATAATTGATGTTGCTTAATCTTCACTGTATTAAGTATTAACTAACATTGATTCCAGTAATTTCAGCTTACATACATTAGTTCTCTATATGGAGTTAATAAACAAAAGAAACAACTTTATTTTTCCGATTGTATGGTAGGATCATTTATCTATCCTCTGTCGTTAGCATAGAACAGTTACCAGCAATATCTGCTTCCTGGTTGCATTGGCAAAAAGATATAGCTCTTGTTCCAACTTAGATATTGCTTTCTTAGTTTATAGTGCTTCCATTTCATGAACAAAAGTGAATAGTTGTTACAAGAAATGTTTTTAAGCTACACATAAGATGTCAAGCTAGTAAAGACACACATGTAACTTCAGTTGCAGGGGCTCAACAGTATATGTACCTGATAACCAAATCGAGCTAGCATTTGAGGTCAATGTATGATTGTTCTACTTCTGGATAAAGATTGAAATCAAGAATTTTGCATTTCTTCAACTTGATTTCCTGGATATCCTTGGCTGATTCAACAAGTGGTTGTTTCCAACAATTGAGATTACATCAAGGTCTGATGATCCTCCGATTAGTTTGCCTATCAGTTCGACCATCACATCCTTGAAGCCAACCATTTCTTCATTCTTGCTGGGATTACTTGCAAAGTGTGGAGTATGTTCCCTGGCAGCCTCTATTGTGTTGTGCAATACTAGGTCATATACTTTCATTTCTTGCATCTCTTCTACCTCTATAATGTGAAATATCCAGAGAGAAAGGCACCAGTCTGGAACTTTCCTTCTACAAGCATCAGTATGGATTCTACTTCATATGCCAAACTCATCACCCGTGTTGCAAAATGCTGAATTCCATCGTGCTGTTCTACAACCTTGTGGAAGCACTTGATTTCCTTCTGAATTGTCTGAAGTTGACTCTTTATGGAAGATGCTTAATCTAAATGGCAGCCTAGGAATTCCTGCAAGTTTTCTAAAATGAAACCAGTGGATCCCAATCCATCAATCCTAGGTAAGTTGGGCCGAAGGAGCTTGACTTTCGAGTTATGAAGTAGATAGTTTCCTTCATGCTCCCGGAATTAGTGCTGGTTTGTTTCTCCAGAGCCGTGACTTCCTTTTCATGCTTGTTGCCAATTAAAGAGTAAACCAGAAGTCCTGCATCAATAATCACAGAGTCAATATCTCGAAGATGAAATTCAAGCGCCTTTGTTGGTAGATTGATGAGATTGGTTCTCAAGATGTTAAGCATCTCCTGAAGGGTTGCCTTTATTGTTTCACAATTACTAGCAATTGTAGCTCTTCCAAATTGATTAGGAGGGTTTCCACAAATCCAACTGCACAATCTATAATTTGGCTAACAGGATACCATTGTGACTCTACTAACTTTAGAGCTTTCAGGACATCAATATACATCTTGCAGATGTTTGGCTCAATGGGCTGAATTTTTGTTCCCCAGTACCATGAAAACAAATGATACTCTTCATTTGGGCAAGTCAGATATCCATATCTATTGCTTGGAAAGTACAGCCAGGTAACCGTTATCATGTGCCCAGGCCACTTCTAAAGCATGAGATAGGAAAGTTTGTTGGCCCTGAGGTTCTATGCATCTGTATGAAACTAAGTAGACAAAACTCCTAAGGACCTTCAACTCTTTTTTAAAGCCTTTTAATTTGACCCACATGAGTCCCCTAACACAAAGAAATGAACTTGGATCATTAAGTTTTGGCAAACCACAGAGATTTTCTGTAACAGTATCAATGAATTCCATTACAATATTGGGAACAACAATACCATCTTTGTATGATATTTTGGGAATGGAGTATTTAGCTCTGATTTTCAACTTAGTCTCCCGAAACTTATGTTGCACGTCAGAAGATACCGTAACGGTGATACCTTGATCCTTGAATTTGCTTTGGGATGATCTTTGCGACATCAGCTGCAGCAGCTTGAAACAGGGCAGTATTTCTCTGACATCTGGTTCATCTATAATGATCTGCGAGTTGAGAATGATATCTAGGAACTTGAAATCCCTTTTAAGGAACTTCAATCCATCAACTAAAGACAGATGTTCATCTAAATATGAATTGAGAGAATCACATTCATCACTTATCCTCTGCAGAGAATCCATCATCTGAAGACAGACACAATTTTCCAATCTTTTGAGCGAAGTTTCAAGTAAATTATGCATCTTTCTGTGGGGGTGTCCTGGAGGCATCATATTCCTCTGGAAACGGATAATCATCTATTAATATCTTGAATAAATCACATTGATGTTCAATCTTTCTCAGAGTTTTACGTACACGAGATAATTTTGACAGTGAATAGTTTGAGATTGACGGAGAGTCATTTGAGAACACACTGAATGAATCACATTCCTTTTTAATCCTCTTTATAATTTTAGGAATACGAGCATCACAGGAATACATGTTGAATGAATCCCATTCCTTTCCAATCAGCTGCAGTGTTTCAAGGGGATGAGATGTGTTTGAACACATATTTTCTTACTGAATTCCTTTTCGATCTGCTGCAGTGTTTCAAGAAGGATAGAGATGTGTTTGAAGACATACTTTTCTTACTTGAAAACATTTTCTTCCATTCTTTCAGAAGAGAACAGCAACTGTTTTGGAAATGAACTTGCAGATCAGACGCTTGATTCAACCTCAAAGAAATGAACACTACCAAGTCTTCAGAGTTTTCTTTCAACTTTGAACAAGTCCAATGAATTTCTATGTTATTTTAGTTATTTCAAAAGGTTGACCAAGTGACCCTCAATGATCTTCTATTATTCTAGTTATCCTCACCTTTTTTTTTTTTTAGTCCAACTGGTGCATGATAGAGTAAGTCTTTCCAGCTAATGAACTTGTTTATTCATTGTAATGTATTAGGATTGGGTGTGTTCTTAGTCTTCCCTCACCTTTTTTAATTAATGCCTTTAAAAATGTTTCGATTGCCTTATTCAGAAGTAAGTCATCTGGTTTATTTGTTCAATTGCCTTATTCAGATGTAAGCCATCTGGTCACGTCCCCAAATACCCCTAGGCGTATTTGACACCCTTAACATCACCCACAAAGAGCGAACAATTTATCCATTTCACATGCTCATTTATATAAGCAACGAGGCGCAAATATGTGCAAGTCTAAACACATTAATCATTCAACATAATCCAAAATCAATCTACCAATCTCAATAATACGCAAATGTTAACTTTCTAGCCCAAATCCCACAATGAGACCATGGAATATCTAATAGAGTTACATAGGTTTAAGCATCGAGACATGCCATCCCCAAGAAAAGAAAAAAAAAATATATGCTATAAAAAATAAATGACGCTAAGATGACGGCCTCCACGAATGGTGCGAAGGCTCACCTCGGCAACAAAATCTACGGCGGACAAACTCGTTAGTCACTAGTCTCACGCTCTGCAACAGTATCTGCATAGACATGCTGAAGTGAGGAGTGAGCTATATATAAATACTCTTCCACATTAGATCAGGCACATACTTTGAATACCCAGGAACAAGTGTTAGAAAGTAAATACAAACTTACCACAAGCACCACGAATACTTGAGACATTAATTATAATATGATGCCCATTTGATTTTCAAATAATTGTTTATCAAAAACCTCATATATCTCAACACAATTTGATCAGGGAATATATCATAGATGACATTTACAATAATTAATCAATACCACGAGTTCATAACGGCATACACAATGCTGATGCTTTGTCAAAATAGCATACATAATGCTCGGTACCGTCAAAGAAGTATACACAATACCAGTGATATCCAGAAGCATACACAATGGCCCAACCTCATGGCTCTGACCGTATCACTACACAAAATAGTTCGTATAATAAAGAGTTTAGAACGCTTAAACACAAGATATATGCGGCTTCCCTCGAAGACCACAGGTTACGCAAGCACACGCTCGTTCCAACACATGGACCGGGCGGACAAAGCATTTAAAACAGATTTGAAACACAAGCATTCAAAGCTTAAAGTCTCTTTACCTCAAATTCACAATCCAAGCTCTCCCTTTGAATAAATCAAAACTATGCTCTCGTAAATACGAATCACCTCAAACTACATCAAAATGAATTTTTAATATCGTAAATACGAATCACCTCCTGATGAGTTATATGGGTCGACCACCGTACTCAGCCTGGTCCCTCTACTAGAACCACACGAAACAGAAACAAACATACGTAAATGAAAGCGGTAGAAAGACGACACCGATTACGAGGAAAACCTCCTTGCTCACAGGAGGTAAAAAACCACGACCTACCTCGTAGGATTTCCCAAAACTCTTCTACTAGATCTGAGCAACAAGATTTACAGACTCTAGTATGAACTAAGAGATTAACCTCCTAATCTCCCACTTGTAACACCTCTATTACAAGACTTTAAACAATGACCTCCGTGTCATCTACTCCAGCTAAACAAACTGTCTTACAAGGCTAACTCTAGCAGAAAAACGTCAATAACTCTAGTCGAGCGGAAACAAGAAAACAACTCTTTGAAAGTAAGAAGGCAAAACTTGTACAAATGACAAAAGCTTTCTATCTATTACACCACACTCCCTATTCTTGATAGCGGCCTCAAATCTTGAGCTTGTGCTTTGTCGTCCTTCCTTCCAGATGTGAACCGTGGCACCTTTTCGAAGAGAACAATGGCTGCTTTTGCAAGAAGATAATGGCTGCCTTTTTGGAGAGGAATATGCTAGGGTTGAATGTATTTTCTGAATGAGTGATGGAAAGTGTTTGTGTGTCCCCTTATGTTGTTGTTTGCTAGATGCCAAGGACTAGGTTTTTGGACACACAAACAGAAACTCTTCCATTGGACAAGTACACTGCCCCTGCTGCACTGCTGCACTGCATCACTCTTTGTCTTGACCAAACAGCTGTAAAAAGCACTTTGGCCAACTGTCTTGGGAAGTTCCCTTGATTCAATTAGTGCAAATTGTGGCGTAAGGGATCTGGTCCCTGTATCGGGTTGACATCATCAAAACCTGTAATCCTAACAACCTCCAAACTGCATCAAATTCAATGAATGTCCTTTGAATTTTTCTCAGAACAAGTCTAAAAGAAATTTTCTCAGATTGCTAGGCTCTTGATTCGTTGGTTTCCTGCTGATGGAAAAGAAAAAAAAAACTACTACTATCTTACAACATACAACTACACTAAGCCATCATTACACACTTAATTCAACCTTTTCATTATTAAATAATCATCAATAATGATTATAATTTATTTATTTCATTAGACACGGCGGCCCGCCACCGAACAACACAAGGGAATGGTTCCCATTGCAGCTTTCACCTTCATTTTGTTTTTCTAGATTATTCACAAATTGAATAATTATATAAGCAGCCATTGTCTTCTCGCTATATTCCCTTACTGGTTCATTATTTTGTTGTAATTTATTGCCCTCCTTTTATCACAGCATCATAACCAGATTTTTAAGAATAATGATTCAAAACTACTCTTCCTTCTGCCACATATATATGTTATACAAAGAGTCAAAGTAGTCCCTATACCTGACTGTAGAAAATTTCTGCTGCGCTAGCTTTCTACCTTCGTCAGCAGAGCTCTCCAAAAATCTTCTCGATGAATAGCTTCTTTTCTTCCAAAAATTAAGATATCAATTACCCTAATCTTTCTACTCTTACCCAATCCATTTTAAACGTGGCAGCCACCATAACAAAATAATGGATTTGGCCCACTCTTTTTTTTATTTATTTATTACTATTATTTGTTAAAGATAAAAATAACCCTTAATTTAATTTGGGTTGTCACAGTTTAAGGTATTGGGATTGGGTGTGTTCTTAGTCTTCCTCACTTTTTTTAATGCCTTTGTAATATTCAGATGTAAGTCATCTGGTTTATTTGTACATGTTTACAAGTTGGCTGTTCTTAGCTTACCTTTTACTTGAATAGCTATTTGACTCTTCAAAGGTTCAGTAGACGGGCACAATATTGTGATAGAGTAAAATGTAGGATTTCCACCTGCTTTAGTTGTGTCCTTCAATGAGTTTATAGATGACTTAATCTATTGTTAATTTGATCTGTGTGGACTATATGGATAAATGTGCTTCATTATTTTTAATTGTAAAATATCCTGTGAAACAAAAATGCATTCACATCCCTTGAAAACGCGAGTAGTGTGTTTGGTACGGAGGAAAACATTTTCTTCTTTTGAAACAGAGTAAAATCATCTGTCAGTTATCCTGAGGAAGCAACTAGTCCTATGGATTCTACATGGATAATTGATTCACAAGTGAAACATGTTGTAAAAGCATTAACAGATGAAAATACAATGTCTTTATGTTAGATAATACCTAATGCAGTGAAGATTAAGCAACATCAACTATTAGAATTGTTTCAGTTATATCATGAAGTTACGCTTTCGTGAGTGATTATATTAGATAATACCTAATTTCTTTTTCGATTTTGATTTACAGATATTAGGGGTTATATTAGCTGCTGAAGTAGTTTGGAAAGTCATGAAGTTTAAGAGAACTCTATGGTTTAGCTGAATTCCTGTCACATTGCTATTTCGACTAGTATTTATGGATTGCTTGTGTTATTCTGCTGCTAGTTATGTAGTGCTTTTCTTTACTTCTATGGATTGATATTGTCGATGGTTTCAGTAATTTCGGTGAAGCTGAGGGTGAGATGTAGCAGCTAACATTTCAGCTTGGCATTGATTCTCTATTTGGAGTTAATAAACAAAACAAACAACTTTGTTTTCCAATTATGCTAGTACCATTTATCTGTGCTCTGCCATTAGCATTGTTCCAACTTAGATATTGGTAAAGCTGAAAGCATCATCTTCTTAGTTTATAGTACTTCCATTTCATGACCAAGAGTGAATGATTGTTACAGAAATGTTTTTAAGCTACATGTAAGGTTCCAAGGAAAAAGAACTCTAGAAGCTAGTACATACATAAACACACATTTAGCTTCAGTTGCAGTGGCTCAACAGTGTACATACCTGATAAACAAATCGAGCTGGCCAAACTTGTGATTGTTCTATTTCTGGACAAAGAGATTGAAACCAGAATTTTGCATATCTTCAACTTGTGTTTCCTGGATATCCTTGGCTGATTTAACAAGTGATTCTTTGCATGCCACCACCTCAATAGATTTTAGAGTCAGCATGTCTGTGGCGAGAAGGGATCTCCACACAATATGTGCCAATCTTCACCCAACACCAGAAGTGCTCAAGGCATGGAAAAGCATCATCTGAAACATTCCATCTAAAAATATCAAGATCTTGCAGTTTTAAGAATTTGAGGTGAGGGAACTGCTCATCGGTTACTTCCCATCTTTTATAAATGGTAACTTCTAGCAGTTTGAGTACCACAAGTCTGGGGGAGGATTGCTGACTTGATCAAGACTAAATATGCAACCACTGGATAGTGTTAATTTCTTGAGACTTGGTGGCAAGTGAGGCGTGGGGGACATGAACCCTTCACGACGACCCCAAGAAAACTTGGAGCTTGCTTTAAAGTTCAGTAGATTGTGATAAATACAGGGGAAAGAAATCACATTTCAAAACTTCACATTTCAGTTTTTGAAGATTTGGTATCTTCGCGAAGAATCTGTTCAGGTCCTCCACACAAGAAGAACCATGCCGAGGAAAGAGTTCTCAAGCCATCCATTTTCCGTGAGCATTGTTTATATTGAACACAACGCGGTTGTATATGTTTGTATATGTGTAAATGGCGCAACTTGACCATCTTCCAAATTGTAACTGGTAATGATACTCGTCCTCCAATTCCTTTAACTATCAAAGTTTCAAGGTTCCGAAGATTGTCTGAGAATGATATTGAAGAATCTTCAGCAACCCTAACAGCAAGATATCTCAAGCAGGTTAACGCTTCTGGAAAAGAATCAATTACAGTGAACTCTAAATCTAGCACCCGCAGAAACTTAAAGCTGTTAAAAGTGTGTGATGCATGGTCAATTGAAGACAATCCAATTTGTCTACCCTTCATCAAGTGGAAAGATTGTATGTCTGAACAAATCGAACTCCAGTCTGCAAGATTATCACCTTGGAAGTAAAGGCATAAGCGTCGTGAAATGCTATGCTTCTGATAGGAAATAGAAGAAGGACTCATATCATTGTCCCTGTCAATAGAGAAATTGGTATGATCAGAATACGTTTAAAAGATAACAGTGATTCAACAAATTAAAAAATATTAGATTGTATTACCCTCGGATGCATTGTAGAAAGTTCTCCTCCTTGGCTTTCTTTTTACAAAAATCAAGCAACAAGTCATGAATGCGACATGTCTTGGTCTTACCATCGGAACTTTTCTTTGAAACCATCACAAGGTTTCTTCCAATAAGGTTTTTTAAGTAAGATTCTGCTATATCCTCAGAAAGCGTCTCTGTACGAGTTTCTAACAAACCTTCTGCTGTCCACAACCATGTTAACTTTGAAACCTGTATCTCTTCATCCTCTGGAAATATTCCAAAATACAAAAAGCAAGGTTTCAAATGAAATGGTAAGTCTTGGTAACTAAGATTTATGATATCCTCTGACTTAGCCTGGATGTGTGGACCTAAATTTATTGCAACTTGTTCCCAAGGACGTTTTTCCTTCTCCATTGTTTCGAGAATACCTGCTACCAGGACAACCGAAAGAGGTAGTCCTCCACACTTTTTTGCTATCTTTTGGCCAACATCTTCTAAGACACGGGGACAACTTTTTTTATTGAACACCTTATTCTTCAATAACATCCAACTTTCTTCAGGAGTAAACAATCGAAGAAAATGAGGATCACTGACGAGTTTGGCATGGGAGGCAATATCACCAAGCCTAGTTGTCAGGATAATTCTACTTCCATTATTGGCATCACAGAAGCAAGGCTTTACATCATCCCAGGCAATAGTTTCCCAGACATCATCAATGAGGATAAGGTACCTCTGAACCATTAGAAGTCTGCGCAGCTTATCTGCTAATTCATTTTCTGGTAGTTTATCACTTATAACTGTATCCTTCTTAACACCACGAAGTATGGTTAGTAACAAGTCCTTTCGTGTATATACTTGAGACACACAACATTGTGCACGGACATCAAAATGAGAGACAACTAACTGATCAAGAAATAGTTTGTTAGCCAGAGTTGTCTTACCCAATCCGGCCATTCCAACAA